>JAEIIF010055355.1:0-14812 GCA_018874455.1 Drosophila trapezifrons
CGTATTTATGCAGCTGCACGTTCGCTCTGTCTGGGGGCTTTGGAACGACCCCGAGTGCAGTGCCAGTGCTGCCTATGCAGATCGAACTGCAATTGACAAGTGCGCATGGGACATTTCCGTACCTGTGGTGGAGTTAATCTTATATTATTTCCAGGAGCAATAAGTCAAAGTACAGATTTCAAGAAGGTTGCGGCTATTAAATACCTTGCACACATTCTGGAAAAAGCATTGCATACTTATAGGAGGCTACAGATAGAGAAGAAATTGAATTTTAAAAGGCAAAACTTCTTCGCTGACTCAGTAGCACTAGGTGGGTCCTTAACACTATCACGTAAATTATGGGATAGACGTCCAAGTTTGCCATTATAATGCCTGCCATTGTAATAGCTTCAATCGTAATGGCCACGTAGAAGTGTTCATTCGCGTTGACCAGGGGATTGTACACGCAGAACGGAGACTTCCGAATAACCAATGCTCCGGTTACCGCAATGGTCAGGTAACCGAAGTATATTCCGTGGTAGATGATGACCACGCGGTTGCACAAGGCCGCTGCCAGAAATTCAGGACTACGAATGACCATTCATAAAAAGCTCGCCGCCAATTTTAATTTGTTTACTGAAACCTTGCCCCATGGAGCGTGAGTGTTATATATAGCGTAATATTGGCGATAAGCTGCGATTATCGCATCCTAATCAGTCCGTGGCCACTTGAGGAAATCCAAGTGTGGTATCGCCCATAGTGTTTTACGAGCTATAGCTCTCCAGATAATGGAGCTCCTTTGCATTTCTGGTCAGTTGGACTCTATTGGTTGATCGGGCAAGATGGTTAGAATAGCGCTGCTCCTGCTGGCCGGCGTGCTGCTCTGTGGCTCCAGCCAGGCCCACCAGGAAATGGAGAGTCTCCTGCAGAAGCAACTGGTGGACTTGCAGTTGTCCAGCGATGAGGTGACGGCACTGCGTCCCCTGTACCGTGAGATGCAGGCCCAGTACGACTACCTGTACAGCCTGAAGTTCCAGCAGGGCGATGGCAGTGCCCAGGATGAGACCAAGGAGCCTGAGTTGGACGACAACTACCTGCAAGTCTTCGAGGACTTCCGCCGGGAGTTTGCCATTTACTTGGATGAGAAGCCGCGAGTGGTCTACGACACCAAGCTCCCCACCGTGGAGGAGATAATGGGTGCACCCAGTCCGGACTTCACCCCAGACCAGAGGGCGGAGTTTGAGGATCTCAGGGAAATCATACAGGATGTGATTGACGAGGCCCAGTTCGGCATCGACGACCTGGTGGCGAGGGCCATCTCACTGGAGACCAATCTCCTAAAGCTTAACAAGCCCAAGATCGTGACGGCTGCCATCGCTGGCCTGGGTTTCATGTGGAACTACTGGGGTCGTGGCAGCCAGGCGGCCTACTGCAGCTACTCCATGGTTCCCGAGTTCCGGGTGGCCCTCCAGGCCATCAACGACGGCGTCGATTGCTACTCCCGCACCATGGCCCTGGTCCTGAGGATACAGAATGAAACAGTGGCCGCCGTGAAGGAGGTGAAGAGCAACGTGGGCGGTCTGGTAAAGATCTACAAGAAGATTGCCGCCAAGCAGACCACCATGGGAAAGATTCTCTCGGGAACGGTGAATGCTTTGAGTGCGATTCGCCGGGTTCACGACATCATAGCCGTGGGAATCGACGTCTATGGAAAGATCAACACCCAGTTGCCCTCTGAGGCTCAGCATTCCGTGGAGTGCGGCGTGATGTTCGTCGGCAGCGTCCCTCAGATGGTGGAATCGCTCCAGAACCTGACGACATGCATCACCTATGTGAACCCGGAGACGTTGAACTACGAGTTCACCCATCCGGAGGACGACCGCTACTGGAACACCGGCGGAGAGCCTCCAGAAATACCCTACGAAAACGACGTGGACGAGGACGATGACGACTATGTGGACAACGAGGAGAGTGAGTTGGACGACTATGTGGATCACAGATAAGCGTGGAATTTCCACCAGTAATCGAAGTAATCTTTACTCGCGATAATACTCGACTCGGCTACAGTTTAAATGTATATAGCTTATATTAGCGTTGATCAATGTGATTAAAATACAGTTTTAAAAAGATAATAAGAGTATCCAAATGTGGGTGGATTGAACAGGGCAAAGTATGTAAGCATTATTTTATAGATCTTTGGGATCTAATGCTTAAATTTACACATAAACTATAGTAATTAATCAGAACGTGATTCTATTTTGACTTTTCACTTCCTATATTTCATTCGTTATCATTATCTGAAATTCGCCAATCGTAAAATCACTTGTTCGGACTAATTAGAGGTCAATATGCATTAGAGCTGGGAAAACATTGATGTTAATCGATTTAAAATCGATTTTTGGTCACAAAAATATCCCTTTATAATATTTGTATGTCTAAAATTCTGTCACATGTTTCAAAAAAGGTTATCTTTATTTTATTTAATTATTTCTTATATTTTTTACACGTATTAGTTTCTAGATCAGCTTTTTCAGCAAAAAAATATCGATTTATACACTTTAAAAAGATGTTTTAGTATTCCACCGGTTAGGAAATAAATATATATCTTTGGATTTGGTGAATTTACATAGCAAAAGCTAACGTTTGAGTATCGATCCTTTGACTGGGCACGGCTGCCACTTCGGTTTCCTGTTTTCCGATCTTAATTATGTTTTGTATATTTTTGTTGCAACCGTGCTACTGGACTCGTTCCTGACCCTAAAATGCACTCGTATGTATACATATTACTCCTATGACTAGATTCTGGACTTGAGACTGGAAGCGGTGACTAGACGTCGCTCTCCTTCAGCTGGCGCACGTACTGCTCGCTCAGGGACTTGTTCAGACCGTCGAGATTAATGCCGGAAGCTGGACCTGCCGCCTGCGGAGTGCTGTGCGACTTGAGGACATTCCGACCGGTCGGACTGGGAGGTGGCTTCTCCGCGGCGGCGGCGCTGATACCAAACGCCTGCGGAATGGCATCGGCCATGAGTGTTTGCCGGCAGAGCGCGGAGAGGGCACTTCCTGGCCCGGTGGCCGGCGTCTCCTTGGGCTTCTTGTGGCCCCTTCTAAGCTTCGAGGTGAGCGTGGCAAAGCCCAATTTACTCGATATCTTGGCACTCCGGCTGACGGCTCTGGGCAAGCTGTCGTAGGCACTGGAGGTGCCGACGCTCTCCTGATCCGTGGACACATCCTGGTAGGGTGGGTGCTTCGGTGGCTCCTGGGCAGCTCCGGCTCCCCGCATGCTGCCCGCACTGATACTCTTCTGGAGCACCACAGAGTCGCTGCCCTTCGGTGGCGGTGTCTGCGGTTCCTGGCGTGGCGTGACGGGAGCACTTTGCAGGAACTGCGCCTTGGCCAACTGGAGGCGGATGGCCCGCTCCGAAAGTGGCGTGGCTGGGCGCTCCGGCGCTAGGATCTGCAGAGGCGGGAACTCAAACTGCTTGGCCTTGGTGGGCGTGTTCGGGTGCTTTCTCTGGATGCGGGGCAAGGTGTTATCCTCTTTATTGGGCAAGACCAAAGGAACAGGCACCGGTGGCGGAGGGGGCGCCCGGGAGAAGGTCGATCCGGAGCCGGTCTTGGCTATCTTGTGCTCAATCTTGGTGCTAACGGTGGCACTGTGCGATTTGTGCAGCGAGTTCTTCTTGTAGAGATGCGCCTTCCGGGGCGGCACCGGGGGATTGCTCTGCTGATCCTGCTGCCTCTCCACCTTCTTGGGCTCGGCCAATCTCTGCATGCTGTCGCTGGCCAGAGGAGGACGCACCAAGAGGGATCCCCGACGCAAGTTCTCGGTGCTCTGGCACTTCCTTTGGTCCTCCCTGAAAGGCTGCTGCGAAGAGGACATGCGTTCCAAACTGATGGATTTGTAGAGGCTAAGCGGTCGTGGCTGGCATTTGGCTCTCTCCAGTTTCTCCAACTTCTCCGGCTGCTGCTCCTCCAGGGGACTGTCCAACTCCTTCTCGATCACAGCAATGCCCTCGAAGGCACTGGGCTCTGGGATGGTGGTGAAGAGCTTGCGTTTGGTCTTCACAAAGACGTTGGTGTTGTAGGTTCGGTTGTGGGACTCCGGCAGCGGAGGAGGAATAAAGGCGCCCACCTTTGTGGGGGGAGTAATGGCCGCCGGAGGACTGGCAGCCGCAGAAGGTGTCGAGGACGAAGGGGGAGTAGAAACAGGAAGTGGAGCTGGAACATCCACAGGAGGAAGGGGAGCAGGAGCCACACACTGACTCTGCTCGATGAGTTGTCCCGGCCGGACCTTCAGCGATCCATAGACGATTTCCTCTCTAGGAGTCACCACCTCTGGCTCGTTGGTCGCCGGTGTGGATCCCAGCCGGAAGTCATCGTCCAGGGATCGCTGCTTCATCCGGAAGTTCTTCCGGCGCAATCGCCGCGGCGTCTCCAGGACAGAGTGGGTATCCGCATCGCTGCTGTCGCTCTCCGTCTTGCTGTTCTGCCGGGAACCCATTTTGCGCAGCCGCAGCAGCTTCTTTTTGGCACAGGCAGTCGTGCTCGCTCCTCCGTTTCCCAGGGGTCCGGCAGTGGGCACACTGCTACGACAGAGAGTCCCGGTGGTGGTGCTGGTCTCCGTCTCGTGCTCCATGGGCGAGGCTGCACTGGCACTGTTGTCGTCCTGAGCCAGGCGATCCCGACTAGAGTTGTCGCACGTGGCATAAGCAGAGCTGGAGTCCAGTTGCTGGCCATCCTCGCTGGTGATGTTGATGTCCGGCACGATGTCCCGGGGATAGCGATTCGTTCCGCCCTCTGATGAGTTAGGAAAAGGTTATAGTTAGATATGTTTATGGTCATATGTGGAGGCGATCCTCACGTATGCTCAGCTTGAGGCAGTGCAAGGACTCATGCAGCCCCTGGAGCTCCTCCAGGTACTCCAGTGTTCGCTCCTGCATGGTTTCCTGGCAACAGGCTTCGTCCAGAGGGGATTTCTGGCTCTGCAAATAGTTATTCAGAATTTTGTACAATCAAATGAAATAACCAAGTGCTTCTCACCAGCTCGGACAGCCGTCCCAGCTCGCTCTGGACATCGGATATGGCGTTGAGCACGCCCGCCTTCATCAGGTTGTTGCAGTAGTACGGATATATGCTGCGAATGCTCAGCAATGCGGCCTGGCAGTCCCGCATGGACGGCTGTTCCAGCAGGTCGGGCGAGGCATTCCGCAGTTGGCCAAATAGCTCGTCGGCACGTTTCAGAGCTCCCAGCAACGGGGCCAGGTTCGTGTGCGACTCGAAGCTCTGGACGCGGCGAGAGTTGCTGCAAAGGGGGAATCAATTTCACCGATTAGTGGCTGGAGGTTTGGAGGCTCCGGGCGACACCTACACATAGTCGTTGCACTGCACCTCCTCGTATTTGTAGATGGGCGTCTGCTGCTCCACCAGCGTGTGAGCGGTGACCAGTGGCGAGGCGGTGTCGTGGATGTGCTCCTCCACCTCGACCATCACCGCCTCGGGCTCGTCGTACTTCTTGAACTCGTGATCGGTGAGTGCGTCGGCGCTATCCTCGATCTCTTTGAGGTCGTTGACGTCGTTGAGGGACAGGGATGACGCCTGCTGGGAGATGGCTTGCTGGAGCTGACAGTTTGGCGACACGCTGTCCAGGGAGAGGGACCGACTGAGAGTGGGCGAGTGCTCTGCCGCTGCTGTAAAGGATCCAGGATAGGTCAGCGTAGAGTATGTGTGAGAGTCTTGGCCCCAGAGACCAACCTTTACTGCATTCCTTGTTGATGCGCCGCACATCGATGGGACAGTAGCCCGGATGCAGCAGGGCAAAGGTGGAAGCCTCCGGACCAATGCCCCTGGCCTTCTCCCACTCATACAGCTTGCGGGTGAACTTCCGAGAGATGCCTTCAAACTTCATCACCTCGCCATCGGAGGTCTTCACCTCGATCTTCTTGGACGTGTGATCCGGTGCCACGATGGCCTTGAGGCGAGACAGTCTGCGGGATGGAGAGTGTCAAGGATTAGTTCCGAGATTTAAAAGATTTTTCGGCTGTAAACAAACTTCTCCTTGTCGTGCGGCCTGTGCTTGTACCATCGATCATCATCGGATCCCCTTCTCGTGGACTGGCTGTGCTTGGAGCCTCGCTTCAGGGAGTCATTGTCGGAGGTGGTGCCCCCGCCAGGAGCACACTTAATACGGTTCCATTGCTCTGTGATAAGATTATGAGTATTAACTACTCCTATTCCTTAAAAAATGCAAAACTCTTGTCAAATCTCACCCAACTTCTTCTGGAACTTCTCGGGAAGATCCTTCTGATCGGGCAGCGAGCACAGTCCCTGGCCCTCCAGCTTCAGCTGTCCCATGCTCCACAGGTTCCAGTCGATCTTAGGCTTCACCTCGCCGCTGCTCTGGCTTTTGGCCGTGGGACTGGCCGCCGGCTCCGAGGAGGCATAGGCTCCGCCCGTGCAGTTCTGCTGCTTTGCCCGCCACTTGTGCAGCTTCTTCTTGAACTGCGGCGTGAGATTCTGCTCCAGCTGGTCGGTGGACATGAGCAGCTGAGTGGGCGAGTGCTCCTCGCTGCTGCGCTTTCCACTGCCGGATCCTCCTCCTGCACCGCCGCCTCCGGCTCCACCTCCTGCACTGGCACCGCAGCCCAGTTTGACGCCTGAAACGATTGGGTTGGGCAACGGTTAGAACTCTCTGGGAGATCGGGCGGGGCTATTCGGGGGATCCCTACTGCGATTGCTGGCGCTGGAACGCTCGAACTCACGCTGCTTGTTCTTAAACTCCGAATCTAGTTTGAGTACGAGAAGTTGATAATGTTGAAATACCTCGTCATCTTCGTTCTGAGGGAAATTCTTACGATTTGGCGTAGTTGGCTCCGAAAAGTCGCCACTGGACAGATCCTCGCTCTCTGCAAAGGAATGATAATGAGATGGGTCAGGAGGTAGCCCCTCAGTAACCTCTTCTGACTTACTACCCACCGAATTCTCCGAAGAAATCTGAGTGCCTGGATGGGCTGCTGGGCACGGAGGAGGTGCCCGGCGAGTGGACACGACGCATGCGGGAGTCCTTGGGACTCTTGAGCGGCGAGTGCAGCTGCGGCAGATCCGAGCTATATATCTGGTTGACCTGGTTGAGATTGAGCGGACTTGGCGGCAACTTCTGGCGCCGGCTGCTGGTGGCCTTAATCTCGGCCACGTGGTCCTCAGGCAGCACCTCGAAGTCAGAGAAGGCCTTAGAGCGGCGCAGCGACTTGCTGGATGAGGACTTGGCTGCTAAGGACGGGGCTGAGGATCTGATGTTGTCCAGGCGCTCATCGGTGGCGGATTTGCGTAGCTCCACCTCGAAGTTGGAGGTCCGGGAATCGCAGCGAGTATCGCTCTTGGAGGAATCGCGACCTGCAAGGTGTTATTTATATTAATGTGGACAGCTAGAACTAGTTTGTATTTACGAAAACTCTGCCGGCAGCCCGCCTCGAGATCATCCAAAGAGCTGGCCGAGCTTATGGTGCCCGGTGTGCCGCCAGTGTCGCTCATAATATGGCCGGAAGAGGAGCTAATGACGCTGTCCGCCGAACTGCTCCCAGCAGCCACACTAATGGGCACCTTGAGGTACCTAGAAGAAAGCCATAATTAAAAGGAGTCCGCGAAGACTTGGAATCCTTGTACAAACCTCTCCACCTCGTGGTTGAGTGGCATCAGGACACTGTTTTCCGGCGCTCCTGGACCCGAGGGCGGAACATTGGCCCGCTCCCACTTGAAGGCTGCCTTCACCTTGGTCCACTTGGACACCTTGGCCTTGTTGTCGCTGTAGGTGCTCTGGCGCCTCAGCAGATACGGGCGAGACGAGGAGGTGCTTATCTTGGAGCCCGAGCGCTCGGCCTTCATATAAAGGTTGAGGTCGTCGTCCATCATGGACTTGCTGCGCTCTCTGATTCTGCGGGGATTAAAAGAATAATTAGATGCAAATTCCTTTATAAGCTGAATTAAAATAAAAGGACGTAAAGGGAAAAGCCTACTCGGTTACAGGATGCATACTCATTATGCAGAAATCAATTAAACCGCCGTCCCAAAGTATGCAACACTCTTAATTTTAAACGTTTCCACAGCATACTTTTAGGCGGCTTTCTTTTGATTTTAAATCAAATTACCTAATTTATAAAATGATCTCTTAATAATTCCTTGTTTAAAGATAACCCTTACCTCTTAAACTTGCCCTGCTTAAAGGGCGGCACCGCCTCGGTGCCCATTAGCGATTCCAGCCAGGTGAGGGAGTGCTCCAGCTCAAACTCCGTGTCTTTGGTGGTCGTACTGAGCCTTGCTGGCTTCGCAGGTGGACGCTGCTTGACAGCTTGACTACTGGAAGGCAGCTCCTCCTCGAGGGCCAAATTGGCTTCCTGCTCCGCCGCCCGTTCGCCCGCCTCGTTGTCGGCTATGGTGGCCAGACGCTGCTCTAGAAATCCCTCTAGCAGCGCATACGTTCGAGTCAGCTCGTCCATAGCTTCGATGGCGGAATTAAGGCGAGTCTTCAGCGGCTCGATGGTGCCCCTGTCCGCACGATAGGGCAGGCACTTGGAGCAGGCATGCTTGCCCCGCTCACACACCGGCAGATCCTTAACCTCTCTCCGCTCAAACTTGGGGGAGGCGGAGAGATTGCGGGCTCTGGAGGCCACAGCCGGGAACTGGAAAATGTTCTCTTCGGTGCGGCCGCACATTGCCGGTGGAGCTGTGGGCAGGGACTCGTAGTGCAGGACATTCTGCCGGAGCCGGGTCCTGCGGGGCTTCGGCGGCGGTTGTGGACGCTGCTGCGGAGGAGCCGGTGGCTTGTCCCAGTCCATCGCGGTATCGAAACCTCTCGATACCGAGGGAATGGGGAGTCGCTCAATTGGGGCTTTGTTTGTTTACGCTGCCAGATACGCCACTAAAAACGCACACAAGGCGGAAAATCGGAGAATTATCAGAGATCAGGATCGGGGGATGGATTGTTTACAGAAGAGGAAGACAAATGTAGAACGTCCGCCGCCGCGGCGAGTCTTAAAGTGTAACGATTAAATCCACGAAATGTAAACAATATTTCGTTCGAAAATCCCATTTCGGCACGTTTCCCCACATGTGCGAAAGTTTTGGATATTTTTTTCTAAAAATACGCACGCGTGTGGTCACTTAACCGAAACGGAGACAGAGAACGGAGAACGACGGACGGCAACTGCTCCGGAATGCACTCCGTGGGTTCAGTTTCAGTTACGGTTACGGTTCAGTCTTGGCCCCACGAAGGAACAAATAACACAGAAAATCACGTTAAATAGAGGCGCTGCCGCAAAGCAATCCGAACTATTTTTAAACCGCTGACACTCTTTTGTTTGCGCCTCCCCATGGCGATCGCAACACACCCAATCCCCCCGTGAATCCCCCTTGTGGATGGATGGCCGGAAAGTGCGCACACTTCCTTTATTTCCATTTATTCCACTTTTTAGGTTACACGCAATTAATATTTCCAGTTTATGCGAAAGTGCACGCACTCAGCGGTCCAGTGGGAGGATGGATGGATAGATGGATGGGTGGATGGGCGGCGGTGCGGGCGGAGATCTTGTGTATCCGAAGTCCGCGGCCCCACATTACTTTCACTAGGCGTTTCGCCACTTTGCGAGCGTTGTTATATCGAAACTGTTGCCACACATTGAATACACATTTTTCCTTTTCTTTTCTTTTCTTTTGCGCCCCTCGACGGCGGCGCCTCTTTCTTTCCCCAGCTTTATCGGTCTATTTTGGGGCTGTTTTTGTTCAAATGAAAAACAATAACAAATTATTACTTGCACTTTTCCCATGCACACACTCGTCGCCGATGAATTTTCTTTTGTCACTCTCTCCCACTGCGGAATTCGTTCGCGATTTTCCACGGCGCACTCACTGGGGCCAATCCCAAGACCAATTCCGTATCCGTCCGTACCGCCGGTCGAAGCTATTCTGAGCACCGTGCCGTGCCGCCAGTGCTTTCCTTCTTACGCATCGGAAAAGTCGGAAAATGTGAGATTTATTTTTAGAGAGGACAAGCATCGGGAGCAGTTCTACTCTCAGCTCTTTCTTGTTATAATTTCTCTTTAAATCTGGCCGATCAGTGTTTTTAAATTGGTTACTGAGTGGACTTATGATACTTTAACAGCTTTGGGTCTCAAAATAACACATTTTTATTGAGCTATTTTTCAATATGCTACTAATTAAGTAAACAAATTAAATGGCTTTCAATTAAAATAATGTTTTATAATTTATTTCTAACTTTTAATGAAGATATAGGCAAACTTTAATAAAATTGCAATGTTTTTGTTTTCCATTCTTTATTACACTTTTTTTAGTCTGTAGAGTGAATATAAATATGATTTTATGTTCAATTAATGCGTAACTTTTTACTTAAAAAGACAAATTTATTTAAAAAAGAAATTCACAAAATTCAAAATTTAAATCAACCGCAAAAACAGTTTGACATTCGGCCCGAAGCTCTAGCACTTGTTCGTTTGGTGTGACCGGCTGGCGTGGAGGAGAAAATCCGATATTTTTCCGACGAATTTCGGCGGAATTTCAAAGAACTCAGCGGAAAACCCGACGATCGCACTGCCTCGACGAATTTTCCTTACTCGTAAATCGTTACATTTTTCTTTACTTACGTCGTAAATCGTTACGTTTTGGTTTACTTATGTGGTTGGGTTACGTCTCGTTCGGCCAGTGTGCCCAGATGCCATGGAGGAAAACAACCGCCCTTTTTCCGAAGAATTTCAGCCGAATAAACGGAAAACCTGGCTGGCACACTGTTCACCGGTCCACAACGCGAATACGTAATAATAATACGAATAATAAACGCGAATAGTGAAAGAAATGCAGTCCATTCTGTCCTCGATGCGGGCCCTGGCCCTGCGCCAGCCGGCGGGGGAGACACTCCGGCTGCTGCACTTGTCTGCCGTCAGCGAGGCGGCCCGCAAGGGAACCCGGGAGAAGGCCCGCAAGAAAAAAGTCAAGGTGGAAGTGAAGAAGGTGGGATTCATTCCGCACAACCAGCGCAACAAGAAGTGAGTAGGTGGCTCCAAGTCTCCGATCAGAGATTAACTTTCATCCATGCCAGGGTCAATGTGAAGCGGGCGGACAAACATGTGGACGACTCCTGGAAGCAGGTGCCAAAGGATGATTGCTATGTGGGCCGCTACTACCGCTGGCCGGTGTACTCCGTAGCAGAGGCCATCCAGTGCCACCGGGAGACGCACCATCCGAGCATGTACAACGTGCCCAATGCGCCGCTGAACGTGGAAATCGAACTGAACATGCAGGCCGAGAAGATCACTCGCTTCGTGGACAATTTCCAGCGCATGGCCATGATTCCGCACAAGTTTGAGCATGGAGAGGAGCGCAAGATCATAGTCTTTACCAAAGGAAATGTAAGGAAAGGACGATAAATTTCAAGTTTCAGAGATTCACATGCATTTCCTTTGCAGAACGAACTCGTGGAGGCGCGGGAAGCCGGCGCATCCCTCGTAGGCGGCGTGGAACTGATCAAAGACATAACCAGCGGCGAGCTGCTGCTCTCCGACTATCAGTACGTCATTGCTCATCCCAACATCCTAGCCGAGCTGGTTGCCCTCCGTGGGCTGATGAAGCGCAAGTTTCCCAACCCCAAGAGCGAGACGCTGGGCACAAACCTCGCCGAAATGATCGTCAAATTCTCCAGCGGCATTAGCTACAGCGCCTCGAAGGATGAATACCAGCAGAACTTCGGCCTGGTAACGGCCAGTGTGGGAACTCTGGATATGGATGCACAGAAGCTGGAGGAGAACATGAAGCACCTGCTGCAGGACATCAACACCATGAGGCCCAAGCGCGAGGGTCGCTTCATCACCCGAGTTCTGCTAAAGAGCCCGCCCAGCAGTGAGCAGCTGAAGATCGATCCCTTTGTCTACGTGCCAGAGATGTGGGACAAGAGCTCGGCGAAGGTGAAAAAGGAGGAAGCCAAAAAGCAGGAGGAACCGACAGAGGAGCCCCAAGAAGCTGTGGCCGCCAACTAGTTATCATACATGCCTATGTATTCTTGTTCATGGATCGCTTGTGCATACTTTAAACTTATATCTCCTAGAGTCCTAAACAGTCTACGTTACTTTGGCGGTTATTATTGTTCCTCTTAGGCCTTCTGAGTGGCGGTGTTGCGCTGCTGGTGCTGGCGCAGCATCTCCAGCTGCTTGACCCTCGTGTAGGCGGCGCTGGCCACTAGGACCACCATGTTAGAGGTCCACCAAAGCGCCGATCGCACATCGTGGTAATACTGGGTGGCAATTACTGTCTGGGCGCAGGCCTTGGCTGTGCCCGAGATATTGTGCGTTAGCGGGGAGGTGACCTGCGGCCATATCGATTGGATGAGATAAGCAGTTACCACGCGGATTATAGACTCTCTAGCTCACCTTGATTTCCAAAGCGGTGACAAATCCAATGGCGAAGCCACAAAGGCCACTTAGCGTCATGGCAGCCCAGAACCATGAGGCCCACAGGTGCGGATACGTTATAATGGTCTCCAGCTCCCCATTGATGATGATGAGCGGCAGGAAGAGCAGCGTGGAGTACAGATTATTGTAGTAGCTGAGCAGCCACACCTCCTGGTTGACATATCCCAGCGACTTCTTCGTCTGAATAGAGAACATGGCCAGGGCCAGCGAGCTGAGCACTCCGAAGATGGTGCCCCGCCAGGAGAACACCTCGGTGAGGCTCTCCTGATCCACTCCCAGCCAGAATCCAACGACGATGGCGGCGCAGCACAGCAGGCACTTAAAGCTGGTGCGCTGCCGCAGGATCACGTATGTCAGCACCACGCTGAAGACGGTGGTCAGGGACCGACCGATGTAATAGAACGCCACTGTCACGTACGACAGCGACAGGTTGTTGGCCCCGATCATCAGCGTGTACAGCACGGACAGCGGCAAGATCTTCCTGAACGTGTCAATGTCCAGTGGATTGCCCTCCGGAAAGGTGAACACAGACGGGTACTTTCTGCTTAGCCGGCTCATCAAGAAGCAGATGACGGTGGAGACGACGCACTGGAACCAGGACATGAACAGTGGTGCTCCCAAATTGACCGTGTCGCTGCTCAGCAGGTGCTTATTCACGAAGACCGTCAGAATCGAGGTGCACCTGTGGCAGAGGGAGGAATGACCGACTGCACCCAAAAATAGCACACGTATCATTACTCACCAATAGAGTGCCACGACGAAGAAGATTTTCAGGTACTTGTTTACCAGTCGGTTGTGCTCCTCCAGGTTCTTGTACATCTTGCAGCCTTGGAACGATTTGTGCGAGGGAAGGAAATTTGTGCGTTCTTTTCGTTACACGTAAAATCTGCGAACCGGTCTGGCGGTATCAGCTGTTCGCGCCCAGAACATTGCAGCCTAGTGGCGAGGGTGGTTCGAAAAGTTCGAGTTCTATCTGACCTTTATTAAAGAATCGGCCTTAAATAAAGTATTAAAATAAGGCAAAAAATTTGGGAAAAATATACGTATATCACATGCCCTTAATACAATCTCTTTGTTTAATTTAGTTAATATACACATGTATATAAAATAAAGCAGGGTTGGGCACCGAGTGTGAAGCTAGGAGCCCGCCGACAAGAGCTAACCACGAAAACCAACCATAAAGTCACGAGCCCCATTTCTTATCAGCATGTTTATTTGTAGACCCTAGCGGGTGGTACTTCTCCCTGACGATACGTAGGTTTTGTGTTTGTGCTTAAACAAAATATCAATATCTAAGAAAAAACTTCTCTAAAAATGGAAAATTGTCCCCCAAAAATACCCAATTCGTCGGCAAATGCCATGCGTAAATCAAATTTATTCAAAACAATTCTTTTGTTAGTTTCTTTGTTTCTGTGTTAATATCGGGCCTGCGACTCCTTCAAACGATTCATAAATATACATATTAGTTAATCTCTCTCTTTCTCTCTCTTCCTCTTCGCTGGAAGCTCCAATTAGGCGTCCCACTCGCGGAACTCGGATCCCTCGGGCGGCTTCACAGTCACCTTCTCCTTGGACACCTCGCCCCAGTTTGTGCTGAGCACGGTGCCGCCGGACTCTGAGAAGGATTTGTTCATAGCCTTCTGCACCTCGGGCGACGAGGTGCTGTAGATCTTCTTAAAAAGATTGTTGAGTGCCGCCTCGCCCTTGGCCTCCCTCTCATCAATCTTCTCCTCCTCGCTGACCAGCCTATCCCAGTCCTTGCGCTGCGTCTTTGTCGGAGCAGCCACTGCGGAAGCGGCAGCTGCCGCAGACTTCTCCAGAGTCTCCCAGCGCACACCCGTCTCCTTGGCCAGGGTGATCTCCACCTTGGAGGAAGAGGCCTTGTGCGAGGAGCGCTCCACCACTATGGGGTGCAGCAGCACCAGGTCCAGCTCGTAGTCGTCGGCCGTCATGTGCACGGTCTGCCCAGATATCTCCACCGCATAGTGCTTCTCGGCGGCGTTCTTCAACATTACGGTGATGACCACCTTGGCCTCCGATTGGTACCAGTCGTGCTTCACGGACATCTTTCCCGCTTCACTTAGTGCTGTTTCGACAACTTCAAATCTTTGTTTACGGATTCCTGGAAATTGAAAAATTCCTTCGAACTAGAGCTAGGTGTTGCCAGATAACATTTTTGCTTTCCCCCTAAAAAATCTCAAACAGTCAAGATTTCTCCCTAAAAATTCCAGTATCCGCCTAAATTCAAAAAATTTGTTCATTTCAAGCATGTACGATAAAAGAATATGACGTTGTAGAAAGGCTAAGATTGGAAAAATCAGTGTATAGTAAATTGTTATTTAAGATATATTTATTATTATATT
>JAEIIF010055358.1:0-10755 GCA_018874455.1 Drosophila trapezifrons
TTATCTTTTCCGGACAGATAGCTGTCAAGCAGTTTAACAGGGACGGTAAAAAACGGCCCTAAGTCTATATAAAGTCAGGGCATATCAGAGATCACCAACGAATAATATTTGAAGGGAGAAATACAGAAATTCAGAGACGGAGAGCTGGGAAATGGTGACACTCTGTGCGAAACGATAGTCGCCACTTGTTGATTGATTTTTATTTATTTATTGGCTGGCTGGCACATCCTCCTCGGACGTTATTTTTTTTTTGTTTGGGAAATTTCACACATTTTATTCGGGGACTCTCTCTTCCTCTCTCTCTCTCTCTCTCTCTATGGTTCCGGATTTATTTGTGTGCCAGAGAGAGTCAGCGAGTGAGCGGGTCACTTCCGCTGGCAGTCGGCCGGCGCTCGATAAGCCCTCATTATCATTTCGACGAGGGGCTCGCACACACACATTTCGATAATGAAATGTCCGACATGCACCCGCACACACACACACCCACACCCCACACACACCCGCTCTGGAACACACAACAAAGTGAGCTCATTGTGGCGGACGGAGATACACGCAGCACAGATTCGGATACAGATACTCGTACATCGTACAGCTGCCGAGATACAGATGGAGATACTCCACGCACTGATTTTCAGTTTGCTCTGCCAATTGTTGGCTGGCACGAACACCGCTCTAATCTCGGCAGCACACACACACACAGAGTGTGTAGAGTGCGCATTCAGAGATACAGATACAGATACAGACTCAGCTTGCATTTCAAATGCTCGAATGCTGTGGCGGAAATCGTTTATTAAACATTCAACTCTAGCCCGGGCGAGTGGCTGGAATGCCCCTCCGCAGCTCGATGTATGGCATTTCCATCTCGCAGCTCGTTTATTTCAATTACTTCATATGCACAGAACAGAACAGCGAACACTTCGCCGTCTCGTCTGCCAATTTTCCAATTGAATTGTCTTTAATATATTAATAATATTCGGTGGCATAGCTACGCTCGACTGCTGGTTTATTAGCAGGTCCTTGGCCGTGTCCTTGTCGCCTTCTATAAGTCACTGCCTGAGTGAGTGCCTCCCTGCCTGCCGCGAATTAGTCACATTCGATTTAGCAGCTCGTTACAACAGCCGCCAAAAACACGAAGCCAGAAAATCAGGAAGGCAGCCAAATAAGCCAAAATATGTTCACGCATCAACTAAATTAGCTTTTGGCTTAAGGTCCAGGGGGGGCTAAGGGCTAGTAAAAGGAAATTATGGTTAAGTGGCACAAAGCCTGCTTGAAGGGGACATAAAATAGGAGGTTATCGAGGGGGTTTTCGGGTTCTTTTAAGGTTATTTATCTGGGGTGCTTCAGAAATCACTAGGGTTTTGAAATCACTTTAAACGGTGTCTAAAAGTATGCAATATAATATTTGAGGCACCAATTCCAGTGCAAATTTGATTGTTTTTATGAAGACACATTTTGTAGCATAGTTTTAGACACATTTTTAAGTGATTTTAAAACCCTAGTGATTTCTAGGGCACCCCCGTATATATATTTATTTATTTATTCTTTATCCTAACATAGTTTTAAATTAGAAACAAACTTCAAGTACATTGCTCTTAATTAACTTTGTTTAATAATACTATTTTCCCACTATATTTTCTATTTCTACTTTTCTTTTGTTCATTAAATATGAAACACATTTTCCTTGGCATTTTTCTTGTCTTTATTTAATGATCATTCTCTTGTAAATTAAACCTATATAGCCTTCAGAGTCCTTTCCTCATTTTATATAGATTTTTATAATATTTATCTCACCATTTTAACAGCTTTATTTCGTTTTTAGGCATGTATAGCCTAGAGACTCTATTTTCACAACTATTTTTGAGGTTGCTTCATCCAATTTACTCAGATTTTGTTTTTGCATAAACCTTATAAACCAATTGGCCTTAAGTCATCATCAATAAGGGGGTTGTTTTTCGATTTTCTCCTGTTTTGAGAATAATCCTGTAGCCCAACAAACAAGGCTTGCATAATCATGGGCCCCCGAACAGGTCCAAGGAGGCCACAGGGGGAGCAGCAGGAGGAGCCGGAAAAGCGCCACAAAAACCCGTAAAACCCGCAAACCCCTAAAAACCCAAGCTCATGCTAAACTAAATACCGTTATCGTTTAAAAAATTAAGAACAAGCTGCAAAAAGCGGGGTGGAAAAATGGAAAACTTTTCAAAACAAAACTGTGCGGTTTCACTTTGTTAACAGCTCAGAGAATGTTTGGCTCGGCTTGCCACGGGCTTCTAATTCCAGAGGGCGGGGTGAGGCCTGGGATATATATGGGATATAGGAGCCGGATCAGGAGCCGGACCAACAGCAGCCGCAAATAATGCAGACAATCTTTTAAAAGACCGCAAAGTTGCACGCCATGTGTGTGTGTTTGTGCCACTGTGTGTGTATATTGGCATATTATGAATTTTCATAACTTTTCCTGGAAAAATGTACGCTGCACGGCCAGTTACACTCGGACACCGCACAGAAGGGGACGGGTGGGGAGGTGGATGGCCAGGGAAAACATGGAGCAAACTTTTGATATTTTATAGAATTTTTATGGGCGGAGGATTGCAAAGTTGAAACTAAAATATTTTGCCCAACTCACGTGGGAAAGATGAACAAAACTGCAGCACGCAGCACGCAGGACGCAGGACGTGGGAGGAGCGTGTGCACTGCATCAATAAATGGCCGCAGGGCGTTTTATTTGTTTGCCAGCTATCCTGTTTTTCCAGTTTTTCCACTTTTCCGCCCTGCTTTTCGCCGATTTCCTTTTTGCCCAGGCCCAGGCTCTTGCACTTGACTTTGTCTTATGTTGCCAGTTGATTTCTCGGGGCGTTCAAACATCAAACAACTTCTGACGTGCCTTTGCATAATCCTGGCGCGTCCTCTTTGCTTTTCGGTCAGCAGCAGCAGTTGGAGCACGTCCTTTTTGGCCGCTTGCCTGCCTCTGTGTGTGTGTGCGTGTTGCCTTTGTTGCCTGTTTCCGCCACGGCTTTAATCATATTTCCATCAGGCACACACTGTGCATATTGAATAGCCCGCCAATGCCGTCGCCGCCGTCGACGTAGAAGCTCTCGCAAATATTTCCCCGACTTTTTGTCAACTTTTTGTGCGGGGGATAATTTTTTAATCTCCGCAAAAAGAGAAAAGGATGCAGCTGCATCGCTGCAGCCATCAGAATGTGAATGTCCTCGACGGAAGCGCCAGCAGAATAGCGGCTGCTGGCGAGTGTGGCACGTACTCGACGATGACTTGGCAGCTAAAGCCAGGGATCACGCCCACAGTTTTATTCAACCAGCGGTGCTTAGTTGAATGCTCATCAGACACTTTTAGAAAAATAGTATAGTCTTTATATGGAATTATATGTAAAATAGGAATAAACTGCATTTGGTTAGTAGGAGTATCCTTATAAAGTTTCTGAAATAAGGTAGAAACATCATAAAGTGCACTGAACAATTTAAGAACTATGCATTTTCATATGTAAATGCATATCATAGAACATATCGATATATTATCGAAAATTTATCGATATATTATCTTCAAATTTCGTATTTTAAGATATTTTAAAGATATTTCTCTGCTAAACAGTTTTAAATTACGTAGAAAGATTTTAAGACTAAAAATTGGCATATACATGAATACATTATCTTATAACATATCGATATATTATCGAACATTTATCGCTGGTGTAACAAAATATATATAAATTTAAAATTGGCAATCTAAGACCTTATGTTAAAATTCCTTAAGTACTAAAAATAATAATAATAATATAATATCCCATTCTCGTCGCCATTCCTTGTTCTCGTGAGGTTCTGGTGAGCGCGTATTTTGTTTTCTTGATAATCTTAACTTACGATCTACTATAATCGATAACATAACATTATTAGACAAACATTCCTTTTATTTAAAGAATGTCATTTTACAATTTATCTAAAAACAAATCCCATCTTTTTTTGTCTGTGTATTACTTGACTTTTCCTCGCTCTGTTCTCCATGCTTTTCATGCTCTTCGATGTTTGTTTTTCTTTCCATTAGGTGGACAAATCGCCTCAAGTATTTAAGCTGCTGCCAACCACCGCCAGCCGCCCCCCCCCCTTTTTCGTACATTTCCGCTGGCGGATGTTGGGGCGAGTTTCAAGTAAATTAACGTTAATTAACGGAAGTTGGCCGACAGAGCGCCACCACCTGGCAGCTGCGGGAGAATTCGTCGTAACGGCGCTTTGCTCATTTGCCTTGAGGTTGACAAATTAGTTGAAAGAGGGGTACGAGGTGGCTTCTCAAGGGGGTTTTCGAGGGGCTGGTGTAAGTTCCGGTCCACATGGCCATGGTTCAGGGATCGGGACTTGGCTTTTGCCATTTTGGGCGCAATCCTCATCCCCGGCATCCGCAACACATACTCGCACTCGCACTCGCACTCGTTCTCGTACTCGCATTCAATGCCCACTCAAGACAATGGGAACTTATAGCATGCTTCAGATACTGCTGCCACGCCCCTTTCAATGGGCGGAGGGCAAAACACAATGGCGACAAACAATTGAAATCTGTGCGCTTTGTTTTAGGCCACCGCATCCAAAGGTTTGTCCTTGCCAGCCGGGGGTTGTCTCCTCCTCCTCATCCTTGAAATTTTTTTTTTGGCACAGTGGCCAGCATTCCGGCAATTTGCTGGCGAAAAGTAGAAAATTTGTACAGATTTTAATTAAGGCCGCAAGGTGACAGGAATCGCCCCGGCGACGAGTGACGAAGGACAATCATAATTGCGGAAGCCAGCAGCCATCAGCTAGGAGGAGGGTTGAGTCTTCAGTCTGAAAAGCAAATAAAAAGCGAAAAAGAAATACTCGTATTTTGAAAAATCGCTAAAAAGCAAACGCCGGGCAAACAATGCCCTCGGAATATGACGAGGCTTCCCCTTGGTGCTTTTTCTTTTTTGCCCTAAAATCCATTGAAACGACACGGGATTTGTGTATGAGAAATTAATTATCGCATAATTTTATGGCTCACTAACATCTGAAGAGTTTCATTTACCACTTTTTGACAGATTTCGTTCGCTCAGCCTTTGGCACTGCATTCTTTGTGTCGCCTTTTTCCCCGGCTTTCCCCTGGCTTCCTGATTGATTGGTGCATTTTTAAGGGTAAGCCCTTCTTTCAGAGGCTGTAACCGGGTTAAGGGTCTCCAAAAGGGGTTCTCAGTGCGGCAAACAGTGTAAAAGCTTTCGGGTTCTGAGAGGGCAAGTCCTAATGGCTGTAGAGAGTTCAATTCGTTTTAAAGGTTTTTTTTTTTTGCAGAAAAGTTCCACACCATTTAAGAAATTTTTAATCCTCAATCTTTCTATGTCATTCTGAATAATTATTTTAATTTTCCAATTTGTATTTTTATATATATTTATTACATTATCATTAAAATAGATTTTACAATGAAAGAACCTTAAGAGAATCTAGGAAAAATAGTTAAGGGCTCTTAAATCACAAAATACACCCCTGAAATTGTAGCTCTCTATCGTTATTTCGGGGGAAACCATAAACGTGGCCTCGAAAATATCAAATTTAATCCAACATTTCCCCCCAGGGGTTTCCGTCTTGAGTGGGTTTCCTCCTCTGAGTGATTCGTGGTGTAGTTTCGGGATATAATGGTTACTTGAAATTCCAAACGCACAAAGGTCCACGCCCACGCTGCTCGATTTCGGGGCCATTATCTGAATTTGTTTGTAAATCATTGCCAAATGTTAATTCAATGGCTCAATCACTGCCAGGACGCGATGTTCCCTTTGCTCAAAGGAAGCAGAGCACATCCCAAGTTCAATGCCAAGTGGTTGGGGGTTGCTCTGTTCTCTGTTCTCCATCCGCCGCCCTTTTTCCCCCTCACTCTCGCTCCCAGTATCGCCTCACTCGCCGTCTTCCTTTTCGCTGGTTTTATTGTTGTACTCATATTCCTACTTGATCTGTTTGCCGTTTGGCGTGCACAGTGAGAGAAAATAATATCATAATCATAGCAATTTTTTGTACAAAATAGTTTGTGTGAGATTATACAAAATATTAGTTTACGAATTTGATTAGAACTAAGTTTATGCTGCTTAATTCTTTGAAAAATTATACGTTTTTTGGCTAGAACCATTGATTACATAGGGACATAAATTCACAGTAAAAAGAACTAGTTAAAATGGCGAATTCTTGACCGATTTGAGTGATTCCCTTTTCTCCGTGCAGGAATGGCGAATAAAAGAATGCCAAACTGTTCCATGCTGGTAGCTGTGTCTGTGTGTGTATCGCGATATTCAACAGATGTTGTAATTGCTCATAAAACTTGATGACGCTGCCCCATTTGAAAGCAGAAGAAGAAGAAATCAGCGAAGAAGAAGAGCGGCAAACGCTTGCATATGTCAGTTCCATCTTCCTTTTCTTCTTCTTCTTCTACGCCTCCGTCTCATGGATATAAATTATATTTAAAGATGTATGAAAGAGTAGAGGGCAAAGCAACAGCGGGCAGCTTGACATCAGCATTCATACGTCACACTCTTGATGCGAATGGGAAGGAGGAAAGGAGAGAAAGAGAGCAAATTTGCATATGCTGATGCTCAGACTTCTCATCTTTGCTTCGCTTCCTTTGGACTGCTCTTCGCTTTTTCCGTTTCATTTTCCCCCATTTGAAATTTCAAATATTTAGCTGCGCGCTCAGCAAACTTTTTCTGTCGACTAATTTTTATGCACCGAGATTCGTCCCTGTCCCTTTCCCCCTCCCACTTTTGAGCATATCGCATGCTGTGACGCAAACAAAAGGATTTTCGTAAGCAAATCCCAGGGTCCAAAAAATAAAGGAAAAAAAAAATCCGAAAATAAAGAAAACATGCCATTGACATGTGTTTTGCAAATGTTGTTGGCATTTTCCCTGTGCCTCTCGCCGTTTTTTTTTGCACATTTCTTTGCCGCGTTTTCTTGAGCTGAAAATCTTGTTCTAATGCGCGATATAAAAGCAATGAAAACGAGAGGAATTATGAATAATGGAGTGAGGCCATCCCGCTCTGGCCAGCGATCACTGATAAGCGGTGAGTGAGGGAACCGTTATGGAAGCGAGTCAACCCGCAATCGCTCTCTTTAGCTTGCTCTCTCCCTTTCTTTCTCTCTGTACTTTTCAGTGTTGGCAGTTCCGCTTTCTTCCCGTCAAATAGGTAAAATAAAAATCTGTTGCGGGAAAACATTCGGAGGTGGATGGAAGAAAATATTTTGGATTTTCCCACAAATATATTTTAATTTTTTTTTAACTTTTCTTTGAACATTTTCAATATTAAAAGTCGGCCACCAAATATCCCGTTCTCATAAGCTGTTTTTTTTTTCTTTTACAATTACATGATATAATATATATTTTATAAAAAAAAAATATTCATTAAAGTGGGCTATTATATGTATATTTTGCTATTGTATTCACTTTAATTTCTATAAAAATAGCTAAAAATTGAGCAGCACTGCTGCGTTCCCTGTTCTGTTTCAACTATACAATGTTCGCTCGGTTCTTTTGCCTTTCACAGTTGTGCGCGGCACAGTTGCTCGTCATCAGTGGTGGAGAACGGAACGAAGCGCAGCGGAATGAAACGGGGAATCGTTGAATCTGGGTGAAGGCCCCAGGATGTGTGGGAAGAGTGTTGGAAAAGCTCCAAAACAGCAACTCAAGTGCTGCCAAGTTCAGGCGATAAAGCCTTATCAATGGGCCACATAATTGCCCTCGACGAACGGCCAACCCGTTGCCGCCCCTCAATTGGAAACCATCCAACCAACAATTAAGCGATCCGCGTTCGTTAATTGAAATGTTTAAAGGCAATGCGATCAGTGGAAAGGGAAAGCGAACTCGAGAATTGGAGAACTGGAAATGGAACTGCGTCTGGAGATATGGAATTTCCCTCGGGTGAGTTCAGTTTCGGATCCAAGGGTCCGCGGTTTACTCATCGCCGTCGTAATTTAAGACCTCCGCCTGCCACATGGCCACGTATACGCACACACTGACAGTACAAACAAAGTGCGAGTAATACCGAAAATACATACGCTTATCGCCCTACAAATTGCTCAGCGAGCTGATAAGAAAGCCACATAACAGAGGAGCGAACCGAACCGAACACCGAACAGAAAGCCTGCACAAAGAAAAGGCACAGATAAAGAGCGGAGGAAGGGGACTGAATATGTCATTCTACCGCCTTCTGTTTGTGACGTAGCGGGATCTTATCTTCGAAGAGATCTTTCTAGTGGATCCTTTTTGAATAGTCTAGCTCAGAAAAAGGGGGCATTACTTAAAATACACTGAAAAAAATCTAAAATCCCATTTCAAAGGCAAGGAAAGACCGTTAAACTATTAATAATTTGTTTACTTTTAAAAGGTGACTCAAAAAACCTTTGAGAATATAATATGTTATACCATATCACTCTCTTTTTGATCATAAAAAATAGAAAAATAAGTTTACTTCAAAGATATTTGCTTTAAATTTCGACCATTTAAAGGATATCACATCCTGTTTCACATTACTGCTCATTAGCGCCTCAAGCCAAGACTTCCCTGTCTGAAGATACCTATCTCACATCCCCGGGAAACAGGATATTCGGGTTTCCTCAAGAAAAGAGTGTTGTTAGTTGAACTTTGAACCGAGCTAAGTTCCCGACCGCAAACATTGAGCATAACCAGACCAGTTCCTCTCAAACTGTGTATTTTTTCGGTTGAATTTCGCTTTTCCCTCGCTCGGCTCGACTCTTGTGTCATAAATTTCGCTTTTATCATATTATTTAATTTTGTTGTGTCTGCTTTGTGTTCCCTCTTTGCTGAGCGAAAAAAAAAAACGAGAACTGTGAGATACACACAACAAACATTCGGGCAAACAGATACGAAAACATGCACAGATACGGATAGAGGAGTACCAACACATGCCCCAGTGGGAGCCGCGAGTGTATCTGTATCTGTGTATCTATGCGGCGCGTATCTGTATCCGCGTATCTGTGTGCATGCCACAGCAATAACAGTTAATTTATTCCAATTAAGGGATTTTCCTGTTGAACATGCGACTCGGCTGCGAGGCCCTCTCCTCCCTCCTGCGCCGGCTACCTTGCCGAAATAAAATTGTTGAGCCAACGCTCTCTATATAACTCACCTCTTTTTCTCCCTATTTGTTTTTTGCCTGCCAGCGCTTTTTTCCGAATTGTTTGCTCGCCCCCGGGGACCCTGCTGTTGTCTGTTTGTTGTTAGTTCCCTTGTTTTGTCAGCGTCACATTTTTTCATTACATTACGCAGGAGCAGCCAGAGTGGAAAAAATTAGCAACATGTCGCACGTTTTTTCGTTCCCAGCCCTGCGAATCCTGCGGGATTTGCCGTCAGCTTTGTCCTTGTGCTAATTTCGTGAGCCATTCGGCCCCCCCAGCTAATTTTGTTTATATTTTCATTTATTTTCCATACTCACTCGCCGTCGCCCTCGCCGGAGCCCCAACATATCCATCAGCGCGCGGGGCAAACATTTTAATAAATTCCCCCGCCAAAGCCAAAACAATTCCCAAATAGCTCAAAAGAGTTGGATGTTCGGGCGGCTCTGGAGGGGAAGCGGAAGCGAAATTTATGCGCACATTGAACGCATTGGCCCCGCAACCCACACACACACACTCATTGCTTCGATTATTAAAATTCTAATTGAAATTCAAATGCGCGACGTTGTTGCCCGTCGCTTATCGCTTAAGTGTCCGCGTCGCCGTCGTTCTACATATATTCCCTAGTCCCCACTCCATATGCTCCATGCCCCATGCCCTCGTGTCCCGTATCCCGTGCCTCATATGCCCATTGTTGCTAACCCCGCTCCCAGCCAGCCCCCTTATAAACATGGCCCCGTTTTTGTGCGGAGCCCCCTCTCGCGATCCGGCACTGAGCCTCTGGCTTCCGCTATGCGGGCGATGCCAGGAAGTGGACAGTTAAGCAGCAACTGAACTCGGCCCAACTCAACTCGACTCAACTCAAATATGGGATATGTGTGTATATGGACACTGAAGATTACTTCAGGGGGGAGGGCCTGCTGGGTGGAAGAGTTTTATGGGCAATGCCAAAAGCGGTGAGACTGCCCCCTCTCTCTATATCAACACTGGCCTACACATAAGTTCTAACGAAAAAGTGATGAGAAATTTTCAAATCTATAAATAAGTTCCGGAATAATGATTGTTTAATTACAGACAAGTATAAATCATCTTCTGAAAATACGTTTTATACTTGGGATGTTTACAAACAAACTTGAGAAAGTAAAGTTAACAAAGAATAGCAGCAAAATGTATTTATATTCCTGACAAATGATAGTTTAATTCTTGACATTTAAACCACAATTAATACCCTTTTAATTAAAATTGTAAAAACCACTACATGTCACTCACAATTACACTGAGAAGAGTTCTAGTTAAAGCGGAAGTACAATAAGGCAACAGAACAGCTTATTAAGCTCTTGAAATGAAGCGGAAAAAACTTGATTTGGGATGAATGAATTTTATAGCAGTAAAAACTTATAAAATCGAAAGAGTTAATATCCCAGAATACTCTATCAAGCATTAGCTTAAATAAGATTCTGGGAACATATTTAATTATGGTGTTATGATACTGTATTAAAACTTCACTCATTAGGATTTTACGTAAGTGCGAGCAAGACGACTGTACGCTTTTTCAATTTATGTTCATTCATGTATTAATCTCTCATTGAAAGTTCGTATAGTCGTCTAGCTCGCACTTACGTAAAATCC
>JAEIIF010055359.1:0-16891 GCA_018874455.1 Drosophila trapezifrons
TCGGACCACATTATCATATAGCTACCATAGGATCGATCGGTAAATTTATATGAAAATTTTTAATTTTACATGTAAAATGTAAATTTTACATAACTTTACTATTTGTGAATTTGACCAATATGGATCCAATTGCAAACTGCAAGGGTATACAAACTTCGGTTTACCGAAGTTAGCTTCCTTTCTTGTTTACTTATTATTCCGTTGTTCGGCATCAGCTACAGACTAGTGCACTTGGGGAAACACTCAAAACAAACCTCGGCCCGTTTCTCGCAGTGCATACGTGTGTGAGCTGTAGCTGACAGCTGCCAAGTGCCAGGAGCTTGTCGTCAACAAGTCTATCAAAAGCACGTTTGTCATTATTGTTGCAGTGGCCCAGCCAGCAGGTGGCGCCAACCCCTGCCACCCTTGGCCCCCTCTTGGGCACCCCTCCACTCGTCTCTGTGCCAGTGTGTGTGCGTGTGGCTAAGAGTTGCTTTTGTGTGTGTGTGTTTGACAATTTGAAGTTTGTTTGAAACTACATTTTGTGCTCGTCCTGTCCCGCTCTGGCTCCGAGCCCTTTGCCATTTTCATTTGCATTTTCCCCGTCTCGCAGCGAAAATCAATTGTTATATGCAATAAACGCAAGACAAACCAAGCGCCGCTGCCAACCAGTTTTTGTAGCGCAGCCAAAATCATTATTTTTTTCGGCTTACATAAACGCTTGGCCAGAGCGTTGGTTGGGCCTTAAAAACGAGAAAGCAAATTAAATTAATTACAAATACATTTTGTTGTTTGTTTTAATTTATTAATTATTAATTGAAAAAAAAAATGCTTTTACAAGTAACCACAGATTTTAACAACTTTTTTAATAGGCTAATTACGGAAATATACTTGCTGATTTTCTGTATATTTATTTATTATTCTCACTTGCCATTTTGTGGTCAACTTTTGTGTTTAATTAAATAAATAATTATATTAGCCAAGAACCTTTTGTAAATTATTAAATAGGCAAAGAAAGCTATAAGAATATCATTAAAATAATACCACAATTCTAAATTCTCTAATAATACTGGCTTATTTTTATTTCAGAAAAGTAGAAAATATTTGAAAGAGATAAGAAAATATTGCATTGATTTTTAGATTGAATGTAGGCCTTTTGTTTTCTTTTAAATTCTATAATATTATAAATGTTATACCGAGACTTTTATGAATAATTTCTATTGTTTTCTACATTTATTTTATTTTATCTTAAAGTTTTACCCAGTAAACGTCGAATTTTAAATTGCATTCATCTGCAAGAAGCTTTTTCTTCCAAAGTAGTTACCAGAAGCTTAGTTGACTTTAAAGCTGAGCTTCACAGTTTACACTTCACACCTCCCGTCATCATCCAGCGATGTCGACTGCGCTGCTGTTGCTTTATTCAAATTGAGTTGTTGTTTATTCATGCATTTGTTGCACTCCCCAACGGTTTATTGTTGCCCCCACACCAACCCCTGAACACACACTCGTGTATATTCGTTACCCTTCCCCTGCCACTACCCTCGACCCCTTGAAGCCCCTGTTACCCCAAGCTTCCGAGGCCTGACATTTCTATGCTTGACTCAAGTGTCTGTTACGTTTAAATGTCGGCTCACAGTCACAGCTACAGCTACAGCTACAGCAACAGATACAGTTGCAGTTAAAATTACAAACGCACACGTGTACGCCGACATGTGGCATTTGGTGTATGTACATATATGCATTAGCGAGTGTGTGTGTGGGTGCGGGTTGTTGGCTTAAAGTAAACTTTCACTTTTATACGGCTGAAGATAAAAACTGGCAAAACGACAGTCGTGACCCCCCTGCGTTTTGTCTTGCTCTCTTTTTCTATTTATTTATAGTTAAATAATTGTTATTTAATGAACATTTCTTTCAAAAATAGTTTTAAAGGTATTTTAAATATAATATAAAGATTAAATATTTTTCTTAAACAAACATAAGCATTATCAACTGGGTTTTTCCTTTCTATATTCCCCTCTCTAGCCGAGTTTACCAAGAAATTGTCGAAAAGTAGCTTGTCAGCCTGAGAATGCAACCGGCTAAAGCCCTATTCCCATTCCGATTTCCAGCAACGTAACACAATCAGCCAATCGGCAATTCGGGACCTAACTACATTATAATTAGAAACGTATTTGGTTCCGATCAATATGGTTTAGAATAGAATGAGAGCGCATGGGGCACAGCAAGCAAATCATATTACACATACGCCATGGTGTACCAATTTAGACCTTTATGCGTTCTCTGTCCTAGATTAGGGAAAATTGTGTTTAGTCATGTCGTGCTGTTTTCCTTTTTTTGTATCTATAATTGCAGCCCAAATTGGGACTAATTAAATTGCCATTAAACAAACGCGGAGGGCTGGCCCAAAAATAAAATAATAAATTATTGGGTGCTAATCTCGTTTGGTTTTCTCAGTGGGCCAGTGGGCCACCAGCTACATGGCGGTGGTTAGCCTAGATTAGCTTAGTTAATCCACTTTGCAGTAATTATCTTGGAACTAAGGCAATCTGTTTTCCGAGCTCATCCCTCTGTTTTCCACAAAGTGTCCGAGTTGATTGATTTGGCCGAGCTAGGAAAACTTATTTTCTGAGCTATGCAGTCGGGATCCATCCATCAATGTCACTACATTTTCGGGGCTGCTGATAACAGGGAATGAAGGAAGGAATGTATTTTTTAAGGATAATTAAAATAGAATGTAAGAGTAGTATTTTTCCATCTTAACGGAACTAAACGAAACCCAGTATTCTCTGTTGGTTTATTTGGCAAGAACTCAATAATTGGCAACAGCTCCATTACCATTTCCAACTATTGCCAGAAAATGCAAAAGAGTGAGCGAGTATCCAAGTAGAGCAAAGGAAAGAAAGGGATAATCAATTCAATAATCCAAACAGCAATCAACCTCCAACTCGAGACTCCAATTTCCATTCCGCTTTGCCCTCAAGCCCGATTGCCATTCGCTCCGGTTCACTGGGAGTTGGCCATCCCCTGATCCATTCCCAGTTTCATTCGCTCTCCCGTCATGGAGCACCTAATAAAAGATCATTTGCATATGAATGCCTTGTCGGTACACGGAATCCAATGTGTAAATTGCTCAAAAATGCGAAATGAACTTCATTCGGATAGCGCGGATGACACCGAGACTGGAGGCGAACCCAGCACCTGACTGGCATCTGACTGTCAGGTTGTAGACGGTTGACATCCAGGACGATGAGTGCCAGTGTCGTGGCCCCCAATTGCAGCTGTGCGCGTGAGCATTTGTTTGTGCTCGGCGTCGGGGCTTTTGCATTCAAGTGCATCCCAAGTTTTGTTGTTCACTTTGCCGGGTCCGGGTCCACTTTCCTCCTTCTGCTTGCCCGCCACCTGCTGCATTGTCCCAGCAATTGTTCTGCCTTGCACCGACGACATTGCGTATACGCGACGTATGCATGGCAAGAGTATCAAGTTTTATTTTAGTATACGAGCAGCATATACGATTTTGTGAAAATAATTATACTTAAATTAAGATAGTACTTTCTTAACTTGTATTTGCTAAGAGAAATTGGAATCAAATTATTAGAAATATTAAGAAATGCTTTCTTTTATAATTATGCAAGGGTATTCCAGGTTCAGAAGGGTTTTTTTTTTCATTACCCTTACGTTCCATCTCTCCGGTGGATATTTGCATTTGCAGTGCGCTTTTTCGGCATTTTCATTCTCTACAAACAACAAACAAATCAACTTATTTGTCTGTTTCCTGCTCTTTTTCCATTCGCCTTTTGCTTTTTCTGTTGCAGGTTGTTTGCTTGGCACTGATTGAGTGCAGTTTTCGCACAAACCGACGGAAAGCTCACAGTCACACACGCAAATGGGCCAGCTTTGACTTTGCCTAGCAGAAGAGTTGATTATGGCCGCAAAAAAAAAAAAAACACACACAGATCACACTCAAGAAAGGAAAACGGACAGTTTCAGTTAAGAGTTAAGCTGGGAATCTCGGAGATTTAAGTTTAAGCCCATATTATTGTTCCATGAACTGTGTTCTACTGGGATATTTAGCATCACCTGACAGATAATACTATATTCCACTGCCTTGGTTTTAAGCTTTAATTATGCCCCAGTTGAGGATTATCCCAAGTACAAACACAGGAACAACTCCTTCGCTAATTGGGCTTAATGCTGGGCTCAATTGGATTCCCGCTGCTTGAACTTTGGTTCATTAAAAAGTTAAATTAAATCTATAATCGCCCACCCAGCTATCAGCCCCCTTGGGTGTTTGCTTATCATAATCCTTCTCAACAGCAACATCATTATCATCGTCATCACCATCGGTGTCTGGCTCAACAAATCGTTTCGAGTTTTAATTGAAATGTCAGAGTCTCGAAAATTGTTATGAGCAAAAAATGGATATGGATTTTCCTATGCATATTTAATGAATGTTGGCATGTTGCGTCGATGTTGTTCTTGCCGTTTCCATGGTAGCTGCTCTATTGCCCAATGGGGTTTTTGCGTGGTTTTTGGTGATTTTGTTTATGTTCAATTAGGAATAGAGATAGAAACGAGACGATGAATGGCCAGATCGTTGGACAGAAATAGTTGCTTGTGTGTGTTATTCATAATTAATACTATTGATTTGTCTCCGTTGACTCGACGTTTTGGATTACATATTTCTGCACAAAATTGAAAATGAATGAAGGGAGAAAATGGCAAATTTATGAATGTGTTTGTTCAATGAATGAATATCTTAGAGCCTTTGGCTTTGTTAGGCACACAAAAAGTTTGTTTGATGGCATGAATTGAAATCTTCACTACAAATGTTATTTAATCTGTTCTTGGACATTTCTTAATAAAATTAAATTTAATTTTTAGGAAGTTCTGGAGGGTAAAAGGCGTGTCACCGTTTGAATCCGCTTTAAAGGGACTTTTACGGTTGACACAGTTCTTTAAAGTCCGCTTGCGACATTTGGGATGAATGTGCTATGGCGCATAATCCAGCTTCGACTAATATGAGCTACCTGTCTTTAATTATATTTATGGAATTTATTTAAAAGCAGAGGTCAGCTAATATATTATTATGACTTCCTATTTATGAACTTTAACTAGCAGCAACAATTCAAATTAAATTCTAAACATTATTTTCTAGACAAGTTTTTAATAAAAATCAATTTTTATTATGGGATTAAACTTGTGGCAAATAGTTGAAACTTTGAGGATATGAACTGCATTCCATTTAAGCAATGGAATCCTAGAATTTTCTATCTCAGATTAGCCTCCCCCCGCACATAGCTTCCCACATTTCGATATCGCACAAACATTCTTGAACTGCCAGTATTTAACTTGTCTTTGTGCCGCTCTGAAGTGAGTTTCTCTGGGAGCAAACAATCGTTCGCCATCAAACTGTTATCCCTCAACTGTGCGATATTTCCCATCTCGACTGGCCAATCAGCCGCTCCTTGCCCACCCACTGCTCCCCAGCGCACATCCTTCATACAGGATAGATCCGTCAGTGAGTGAACAAACATTTCATCATCGTCATCGTTATCATCGATTTGTAATGGTCGGGGAGGAATCGGGGGGAATTCCCCCATCACAGCTTTTGCCAAATCAAATCTTTAAACTTGTGCAGCCATCCAGAGATTATCGCTGAGTTCCCAGGCAGATGGAGCTCCCATTCCTCCCAGCTCTTCCACTTGTCTGGCAATAGATGTGCAATAAAGTTTAACGCATTTTTTAACCCCCTTCTCTCGGTTTTACTCTTTTTCTGCTCTTTTTACCCCTGCACTTTTTGCTACATCATCGATTTTTATTGAAATTGACACTATCTTTCGGGAGAGCGGGTTAGGGTCCGAGGGGCGCCTTAAAGTGGGGGCGACCAACATGAATCTTTATAACAATCTCATTGCGAGGGACACTTTTAATGAGCAGTAACTGGAGCACATCCACTTTGGCACTTCAGACGGGCTGGGAAATGCAAGAGGGAAATGGAGAATGGGAAATGCGAAATGGAAAACAGGCAGTCAAGAGGAAAGTTCTTATAAAGTTGCTAATTGGATTTGATTTCCCGATATGAACCTAAATTTGATTAAAAAATCTTCTATCTCCGGTGCTGCTCCTCGTTTTGTCCCTGTTCCTGCCTCCTCTCTTCGCCCGATTTTCATTAAGGTTGCACAGAAATTTCATTAAAAATTTATTACCAACTTTTTTTGTTCTCTCTCTTCTGGGTCCGCTCCCTTCTCCCTTCCTGCCACCAATTCCCACGCCGGGCTCCTCCTATGCCATCTGTTTGGGAGTGCGGACAAGCTAATAACCAACAAGAGTTCACAGAGACATAAAACAAGCTTGCAGCCAAAAGGGAGAGAAACAATGAGCCAATGCGAAAGAGAAGCAGTTAATAAGTAGAAAGGAAGCTTATTCCACCAATTCGAAGTTGGAACACCCTAAAGAAAGGTAGCCACGTCTTGCAAAATCGTTAGGATAGGTCTCAATGCGATTATAGATGATGAAATGAAATGTATTCTAATGAGATGTCATTTCCTGCCTCATGGGTTTTCCTCTAGCAATTATAATATATATTTGCTCGATCCCATAGATTTTGAACTGGTATATTCTACGGAGTTTATGTCCCCTTTAAGTCGCTACACATTTCTAATATAAAAGAGTACACCCAGCAAGAGTATAAAAAACATAAAGCGAAAATAAAGAAAAGAAAACGGACAAACAGTAAAAGTGGCGACTACGAATGGAAATGGCCAAGTGTTGTTGGCCAACACAATGCCCGACCGACTATGAATGAAACATCTGTGACTCGGTTATGAGTTTCTGAGTGCCTGAAAGGCACTTCAGTGGACTTACAATAGGAAAGACTCTACATGTTCCCTTCGACACTTACAAATAGAAGCTAAGAAGTCTATTAAAAATATAAATTATAAATGTACAACATTCTTAACAAAAGAGTTTAATTTAAAAGGTATTTAACGTAAGATTTTACCAGCATTTTAGGTATTAACTTTGCTAAAGAATAATATGTTTAAGTATTTCTTTACTATTTAAAAATAACAATTGCTTTAATGGCAAGTTGAAGATAGCAAATATAAATTTAATGTTTAAAGCTAAATTTAATGTTCATACAACGTTTCCTAAGAACTGAAATTTGATTAAAAATCTTACCTAGGCCATATTTTTTTTCTGAGTGTACAGCTGATTTAAAAAGATGCTCAACTGGTTTTCTGTTGGCCAATAAAAGACAGAAACAAGAGCACACCAACGACAAGAGCAGCCAACGAAACGAAAGCGAAAGTAAGCGACGCGAGACAATAGCGTTAAAAAGTGTGGCAACAGACCAACACATCGCAGTGAGATCATAAAATGTATAGATACAGATACACATGTATACGAAGATGTGGGCACATGTGCAGCATATTCAGAAAAGCAAATTGAGTCAGTAAGTCAAATCGAATTGAACATGAGAGCAGAATCGTGAGAGCTTCCATCGACGCGTGTGGCAACTGCTCTCGATACACAAGTGAGCATCGCTGAATAAGAGCCAGATTGCATAAAATATTTACCCAAACGAGTAAATATTATATATAATTATATTGCACTTCAAACGGGAAATCGGTAGGCAAATATGGACCAACAATTCCGCATTCAATTGATTACAGTTCAGCGGATGTATTTCATAACACAACAGTCTGAACAAATATAATTATATCCTTTCATCGGAAACTCAATAGGTCATGAAATCCGCCCTTGGGCAGATTATATTACTTCTCATCCAGTTTAAATCTGTTTAATGGCGAACAACCTGGTAGATTTTATGTGGGAGCTTATAAAAGTAGTCCCAGGGCCTTGGGTGTCACGAGCTCATCTCATCTGAACTCTCATCTCATCTGATCTCATTTACGACTCCTGTTTTAGTGCCTTATATTATGTAAGTCATTAGGAAGGCCCTCTTTTATAGCTGAACGATGTTTCCCAGCCCCTGACAAAAGCCCTCGTCTTCAATAATGAGACCGAAGTGAAATTTATGGGATTTTCTAATTCGCTCGTTGGCTGCTTAATGACTGCATCCCCTTCCACCTCTTGGCCCTATTTATTTGATTTCGCCCTCGTTGAGGGGAAAAGGGATTCTGCAATGGCTAATTAATATTTTTGCGGTAGAAATGCGATTGCTAAAAGGGAGAACACGACTAAAAAACCGAAATGTTTGACAGAAGTAGGCGTTCTTAAAAGAGCAAAAGGTCTAGTTCGTTTTATATTACTAGTTTACTTCAATTTTCTTATTTAAATCATTTTATTCAGAAGAAGACGAATTCCTGTCAAAATTAAAGTAACATATTTTATGAAAACAGATGGAACTACAATAGATGTGAAATGTTTTTAGAATAACCAAAATTAAAAGTAGAGTGTGCTTATAAAACGTATACGTAATATGCGTATACGTAATATACTCCTTGCCAAAGCGATTGAGAAATTATTCCATAAATATATTAATACAAATCAATAAAAAATAACAACACTTTTAATGTAATTTAATTTAATTAATACGCCGCAAGCAATTTCTGCAACATTTCTGCCTGTTAGCAGAACGCTTAATTACTTCCAATAAGACTGACTGACAACAATCTTGCATTTCTATGATGAAACCTTCCTTTAAACCTTAAAACCTCACTTATTCTTTTCTACATTTTATTAAAATGACTGTCATCGCTCTAGAAGCTTTCTGAATATTTGCATCCCGTTTTCGTCATCGTTATCCAGTGAACCGAATTCGCAATGGAAAACGATTTCCTTAACTTTACTCTACTCATGCAAAATCCATTTACCCAGTTCTTCTCCTCTCCTCGACAGCCCCCAGCATCATCAACATAATCAGCGCGCATAATGGAAATGGCGCCCCTAACAATCATGTGAAATTGGTGTAAAATGCAGACAAGATGGAGCGCCGGCATAAAGGAAATGGGAATCGTGCGAAAGGCAATAACACATCAAATTGGTATTAGAACTTGTTACTTTGACGCCCCGCCCTAACTACATACAAAAAAGGGGCGGCAGCAGGGCGTGGTCGCTGTGAAGCAAATTGGAACAAGAACGAGAACGACTTCGTTGTCTGCCCGTCGCTGGTTGCAACATAAAAGTCAATTAATGTACAATTACAACAACATCGGCAACAGGAGCAGCGCCAACAACCAAAGGTGCTTTTGGCTCCAAGGAGCAGGCCAAGAGGGAGAGGCGAAATTACAGCAAATTACACGCAACGAGTCCTAAAAGCTGCGGTCCAAGTTGGAGCAGGACCCGGAAACCGAGTGGACCGAGGAGGAGGAGTCGGTGTACCAGAATCTAGAACTGGTCCCATCATCGCCACCACTGCCTCCCCGGCGCCAACAGCATCATCGCCATCACCATCAGCCTCACCACTGCCATCCATTGTCCGGCGGTGGCAGGGACAGCAGCAAGGACGACGGAACCAGCAGCCAAAAGGACGACGACGACGTCTACGACGAAGGCGGCGGCAACAAAATGACTTTCGTTAACAAGCTGAGCAAAAGCTTTCGCTGGCTGCGCTGCTCGACATTGTGCGCAATTTTGTTTTATATGTTCTTCATTGGCCTGATCCTGCACAGCACCAGCCAGAAGCTGCAGCAGCAGCTCAAGGAGCAGGGCAGCAGTAGTAGCAGTAGCAGTAGCAGCAGCAGTAGCAGTAGCAGCACACAGCCCGAGCCGAAATTGGCGCCCAACTTGGGTCAGAATGGCGCCCAACCAGGGACAGTCGGCCGAAGCCAGCTGAATTCGCTGCCGGAACTAGAGCAGCAGCAACAAAAACACCAGAAAAGACTAAAGACCCAGCCCGTGGCGAACAATTTGGATTTGGGGAATGAGTATCAGAACCCCCACCGGCGAAAGGGACAGGAGAAGGCGGACAATGCCAGCCAATCCCCCAGCCAGCCCCAAACAGTTATTTTAGCGGCCAGCAATGTGAACGAGAAGCAAATACTGGCAAAAGCATTCAAACGGTAAGTTTGCGCCGGTAAGGGTGCCTGAGTTATGGCCTTGAGCCGGGCCCTCCTCGGTTTGTTCGGTTGATAATTTGGCACTAGTTCGGTGGCTTCTTTATTGTTGCGCATAACGATGTTGCTGCGGCTTTCATCGCCCCAACACCCTTCTGTTCCCCCATTCAGCGAAGCTCTGAAAGTGACCGCCATAACTCTGTGTACGACAAATTGTAAAAATTAGTGGCAATAGCTAGCAACGGCAGCTAAAATTGATGGATGTCCTGCTGCAGGAAGGAGGGTAAGCGAGTCAGAAGGAGCCGGGCTGGGTGGATAGAATCGGATCAATACGGACACGGACCGAGATTTGTTTTCTATTACGCTTTTGATTTGTTCCGAGCAATCAGGATAATCGAATTACAAGCTGCCCGCAATGCGAAGATAATAAACTTGATTGAACAGTTTTGTTGTTCAAAACAAGATATATTAAGTTAAAGCAGGGAAGAGGAATGTAAGATGGGGGCTGAGTAAAGTACTGAAATCCTGACCAAGGGATGCCGTATACACTGGGATTTCGTATACGTATTTTTGTGTACTTGATTCAATAAAAACAAACATAATTTTAGTACCCATTTCCTTTTTAGTCTATAGAGGGAATCCCTGCAGAATTCACCCCGCCCAACTTCCAATAATCCCCTAATTATTTAAACGATGTATATATAAATGGTCTGAGCTCCTGCACAAGCGATTAGGCAATTGGCCAATTACTTGGATCTACTAAGGGTCGGAATAGATTACTTAGTGGGGCGAGTGCCGGGCAGGAGGTGGTCAGGCGTAAACTGAAAAGTTTTCAGGCAAGGGCCTGGGTCCTAGGGGGAAAGTGCAATCCGATGCTCCAGGGCTTCGGGGGTAATCAAGCAGTCAAAATGCCAGGAATTTCTCAACCAAAGACCGAGATGGCAACAGGAAAATAAAACTTGAGGTGTTGAAAAGGATTTGCAAGAAAATAAATTTTGGGCTAAATAAATAAGAGAGAGGAGAGAGAAAGCAAACTGTCACAGCAATTTCATATTTATTCGACTTCCTTTCTTGCCCATCCAAAAACTTTTTCCATACCTTAGCCGCTAAGAGCAGTCTAAGTTGTGGTTGCGAAACTTAAAACTTCTTCTGATAAAACTCCTTTCGATTCAATAAACAAGTGAGTGGAAGGGTATCCTTCTTCTTGCTAGGTCCTCCTCTGATTTTAGGTTGAGTGACGTTGGCTTCAGGCGATTAAAGTCCACTGGGATTATAAATGCTTTACTTTTGCGTTTAATTAGAATTTGTGTAATTTCTATTAGGATTGATGAAAATCGAAAGAACCATTTTGCGACATTTGACTAAAGGCAAGAGAAGAGGCTACTTTGTCAGCCAACAAGCGTAGATCCTAAGACGTAAAAGCTAAAGGGCTAAGAGAAAGTAGATAAATGTATTTAAAAGTAATGGAATTTATTTTTTATATAGCAATTTAGTGTTTATATTAAAAACAATTCTAAAGCCAATTTAGGAACACATAAGAAGGCTATAAGAAAAACATAAGAAGATTAATTTTGAATCGCCTCAGGAGCAAACCACGGTTCGAGACTCGACTAACCATTTAAAGTGAGCGTGAGTGCGGGCGAGATAGAGATAGAAGGTTGCAACTTTAATGATTGATTTCCATGATTGTCATTTAATTGTTTAACAATAGTACTAAGTTTTTTCCAGACCACCTGATCAGAATTTTGTTTACTTTTCCCGGTACATATTACTAATAGGTTATTACCTCCCATTGCTTTCCCCTTTCCTTTAATATTCGTAATAAATTCAAGCCAATTTCTTGGTCAAGCCTAGACCAAGGCAAATGCTCTTGGCTAAGTTAACCTTTACGGTCCTTTTAGCTCTTTCTATAACGACTTTCGCCACTTATGATAACCAGTTCAAACCCCCAAAGGCAGCCACCCCAGAAAGCTGTCCGTCTGGCTGTAGTTTTCTGTAAATATAAACACGGGCGGGCTTAAAGTAAATAGCAGTATGAATGCCCGACACCAAAGTCCGGCCAACTCTAGAGTTGGATCTCTCTTTGGCGGGGAGTGGCCCGGAATCCAGGCGTGAAAGCATTTGGCGTGTACACTGGTGTCCGTATTTGTTTGGAAATATATACCGACATATATTGCTGCGTGCATGTGTTCGGGGCACACATTTGCAGAGGATTTATTAATATTTGATGAAGGATAACATTTAAAACCATTGAAGCCCTAAGGACCCAAAAACCCAGTTCAGTTGAATTTCTATCCAGATGAAATTAAAATTATTTGCATAGCATTTATTGCCCAACATATTTGCAATTTTTTGGAATCCAGCTGGAAAAAAAATTGCAAATTTATTAAACGAATTCTCAGTCTCTGGCAATCCAATTTCGAATCAAATTGAAACTCACTAAAAAGCAATTAAAGCACAACGGGGGCACTGAATGCTTTAAATGTCCATTGTTTTGCGAATTTTCGGATATTTAAGGCCCCTCGGGGGCTGTGTGAGTTGTGTGGAGATTTCCACTTGTCTCCTTCGCATTAAACTGCAATTAAACTGACCAGAAAATGTTGTGATAATTGCGTGGCGGAAATTAATAGCCGTCATTTGGTGCGAACCCTCCATGCCCTGTTCCGTATTTAAATTTCATTTTGATAATGCGGTCGGCCGAGGGCATGGGCTTTCCATGGCTGTCCAATTTTTAGAAGCAATTAAATGTTATCTGCAACTGTCTCTGCCCGTTGAAGGGACATTGTCATACATTTTAATTGGGCGCCAGCTCTCCTCTTGGTTTCGCCCCTATGGGTAGCCACATGCCATCGACAGTTGTGGTGCAGTTTTGCCGTTCGAATCTCATTCCCCATGCATGACCGACGCGACCAGTGAGGCGGGCTAATGTCCACTGTTCCGTGTCCCGTACCCAATGTCCACTGGCTAATGTCCTGTGTCCCACGTCCCGTGGCCCGTGTCCAGGCTGACTTTTGCATCCAATTAGTCCTGCCTGCGGCGACCGTAACACCCGCCCAGCCAACTCTGGCCAGTCCGCCTCCTCCTTTTTGATTGGGCGTTGTGCTAAAATTGCACACTTCCTTCGGCAGGAGCTGTCTCCCCTCCAGCGGCGCTCCAAAGTATGCAATAAACTTTGGCGGTAAGTTTGAGCGCAACACGCGGAAAACTTATTCCGCCCTATTCCTGCCATTGTTGTTAGTGCGCTTAGCTGGGTGTTGTGGGTGTGTGGTTGGGCGTTGTTAATGTGATTTATGTGTTTTTTGAAAAGTAAACACCCCAAGACTTATGTTTTTACTACTGGGGATATGAGGGTTAAAGTGTGTTTAATTGAATATTACATTTGATGAATTATCTTTACCTACAAGAAAAAACTAATTTATTAATTTGAAGAGTCTGTAAAATTGGTCTTGCTCTATCATTCTAAATGCGATTTAATAATTTTGTTATCTCATATAGGATTTTATTCAGCGTATCATATAAATCAGTGGTGCCCAAAGCCGTGACTCGAAAGCCACCAAAAGTCTCTGCCGGCACCTGAATGTAAACAAGGCACCAGCTTAGTCTTATTTGTAATATTGCAGCCAAATCTGTAATTTAGAGCTTTCTTTTCATCATAATTATTTTATATATATATGTATTTAAAGATTTTTTTATTTCTTACTCACCTAAATTCCATTTAAACTGGCCTTCACTGATATAAATATTTAGTTTAATTTAATAACATTTTAATTTTTAGTAACTTTAAATGTATACTTAAACAAAACAATATTTAGCAGCTGCTCTAAAGAAATTCAAGTCTACTGACAATATCGTTTAGCTCTAAAACTTATTTCCTTTCGGAATTGAAAATCTCTGCTTAAAAATGTTTTATTTACAGACTTTTATTCACAAAAACCAAAGTTAATTTGCCAACTGTCCGAAGTATTAAGACTTGCATTTCAAGTCAAGAGGCCTAGACCAAACAGTCGAAATAAAGTTTCGAGTAATCCCATTAAATTTTCAGCAGTTGAGGCCAACTTTGGCATTCTACCTTGAAAAGATAGAGAGAGAGAGAGAGGGGGAGCAGCACGGAGAGCGAGACAGGTAAAAGGTTGAGCAGATGAATGCGAACACAAGTTCACTTGAGCCCCGTGTATATGCAATCAAATAATAGTTTTATGCACCACTCAAAAGCCCTTCTATGCCATGCATCCTGTCTAACAAATCCTTAGACTGAGCCCCAAAAAAAAAATAAAAAGAATCGAGGAGCTGCAGGAGCATCGTCAGTGGCAGAAGCAATTGGCCAACTTCGGTGGAACCGCAGGCTTATGCAAAATACACTTGGCGCTCTGTAACAAATCCCCGAAACCCAGGGCTAGGGGTGAGCTATCCCTCCGCAACCCTTTTCCGAGAGCCTCAACTGGAGGGGAATGCACGAATGGAAAAGTTGTTCCTATTCACATTTTTTTGCGAGTCACTTTCTTGCACGTACCAAGGATGCCAAAGGAAGAAGAAGCGCAAAGAGCAAAAACTTTCTTTTTATATTCGAGGATTTACCCTCTTTTTCGTTTTGATCCCACTCGAAAAAGACCGCAAACGTTTCTCATATACATTTCAGCTGGAGCTGGAGCTGGAACGTGACCGAAGCGAGGAATTAGGTGGGCAGAGAGGAGCAAACTTTCCCTCGCCAAAGGAAGCGGCAACTTGAAACCGTTTTAGTTGCAACTTTATTTATTTATCAACTATATGCTAATGAAGCCACTGTGCGGCAGCGTTTCCGCCTTCTGTCTCTGCCTCAGCTGCTCCTTCTGCTGATACGATTTCCGTTCCCGCAGGTACCCACACTCTCGCACACACCACACCCCTATATATGCACACAAAACAGACACAAACAATGGGCCTCGGCTGCCAGCCGCTGATTATTCCAGTGGTTTCCTAGTCCCCAGTAAGGAGCTTTAATATCTGACACCTGTTTTGGGCATTCGCACTTCATTGCCGGGGGACCTTATACCGCCTACAGACACACTCGGAGAAAGTAACTCAGAGAAGGTTTATAAGTGAAGGGTATCTATTATTTATTAGCATCACCTGTAGATAAATAACTAAATCATATTTTTGTTTGTCTGCTGGAGGGCAACATTGCTTTTGATGTATTTATTTTGATAGACCCGCAAGGGTCGAGTTTTTGCCTGCTTTCACCCTTTTGCCATATTTACCTTGTTTATTATTAACATATTTATTGACATTTAAACTGGAACAGCTCCGACTTCTTCGACACTAAGAAATTTATTGATTTTATAGATTTAATTAAGCGATATAAAAACCCTTCAATTACTTAGTTCCTTTAATAAATAATTTAAATGCAATTTGATATATTTTTCAAGTGCTAAGATATCCTATGGGCTTGAGAAATCATTAGACAGCTGTCATATGCAGCTCCGGTGGCTACGGCTCTCTGTGGTTAGGTAGGGAGCCAAGGAACAGGGGGAGGAGTGTGGTTTGGCAAGGACGAGGAGCAGACAAGTATGAGGACAACGGGGAATGTACGCCATCTGCCTGGGGAGAATATCGGTCGGTCGCTGTTAATGTATAATGAACATTTGATTAGGCTGCCGTAACACACTTAGGTTTGGGATTATTCATCAAATGTTTTCAGCAATTACTCAATTTACAAGAATTTTCGAGACGCCTGTTAAACGATTTTAGATCTTGATCATTTTTTGTTGCTTAGCTCTTTAAAAGACAAAATTATCATTACTTTAAATAAAGTTTAAAGTATAATTTACAAACTCAGGGTTATTTTACTCTTCTTGCTGATTTTACAATTTTACCCCTTTGATTTTGATCCTAAATAATTCAAACATTTCAGGGCCGATCGAAATCGCGATGCCAAGCTGTCCATCCAGGAGATGGGCCAGTACATCAACCGTCGGATCGTGGAGCACATCGACGAGGCGATCTTGAACAATGCACGCGAGTTCCGGCGTGTGGATATCGGACCAGCCGATGGGCTGATCACCTGGGACGAGTACCATCGCTTCTTTCTGCGAGAGCACGGCATGACGGAGGCCGACATCGATGAGCACGATGAGATTCGGCACACTGCGCTGAACCGGCGGGCCAGGGAGGACATGATGCGGGACAAGGCTCGCTGGTCGGAGGCCGCTCGCACCGACCTGTTCACCTTGACCATCGACGAGTACTTGAGCTTCCGCCATCCCGAGTCCAGTGTGTCCAATCTGCTGGAGCTGGTGGACGATCTGTTGCGCCAGTTCGACCAGGATGGCGACGACCAGCTTACGCTGGAGGAGTTCTCCGACCTCAACGTGGACGATGATGACGACCTGCTCCGGAAGTCGCTGATCTCCAAGACGTTGGTGGAGCGTCGCGAGGAGTTCAAGCGGATCATCGACAAGAACCACGACGGCAAGGCCGATCGGGGTGAGCTCTTGAACTACGTGAATCCGAAGACACCGCGGTATGCTCTCCAGGAGGCGGCCACCCTGTTCAGCCTGTGCGACGAGAACAAGGACGAGCTGCTGACCCTTAAAGAGGTGAGATCTCTTTTTGTACACCCTTTTAGAGGAAAAAAGAAAAAAAATGTCTCTGCCCGGCCTTTGCCGGCACACGCACTGTATGTACATAATGCACCCAAGGGGTTCAATTTTAATTTTTGGCTACATCTAGCATTTTTTAGAGTTTAATAGCTATTTTTTAGTAATAGGTATTTCCTTTGCAATTTTGTAATAACTGTTTCCTATTTGTTTTCTCTAATCTAGCCACTTTATCCTATTTCTTACTGACACAACTTACTTATAGTGTCATGACACAGGGAACAAGTTTTCATTAATTAGAGTTTTCATTAGAGGCTTGAC
>JAEIIF010055368.1:0-12124 GCA_018874455.1 Drosophila trapezifrons
CATAAATTGAAAGTGCGTTAGTCGTCTTGCTCGCACTAACGTTAAATCCTATGTCAAGCCCGTAATAAAAACTCTAATTAATGAAGTTTTTAATACAGTATCATAACACCATGAGCAGCATCTAAGGTTAATGTATTTATGCTCAAGGTCTCTACTTAGTTTAATATCGTACATTAACCTTTACTTTATTAAACTAAAAGGTTCAACATAAAACTATAATCTTGAGACACTTATCCTAAATGCTTTAAGTCACTTTTAGTGACTCTGTTTAACTTGAGCAAGCTCCCTTTGCTTATGCGCATGTAAAATGATTTTGCAAAATGGGCTTGGCATAAATAAAGACTTAGTACTCGTAGCTTTGTAGTTTCTTCTTCTCTCTCTCTCTTTGCTTATATAATTTTCCTTTGTTATCTGCTCAGTTTTCCGAGTGATTTCTAACAACGTTTCACTGCACTTCAACTTTTGCAGAAAATTGTGAAATCCCTGGACTCTTCGGTGGGGACAACGCTGAAGGAGAAGGCCGCCGCTTCCGTCAACAATAACAAGCCCATCAGGCCGCTGCTCTCGCTGGACAGCACAGTGACGGCTTCGACATCGTCGGGACTTACAGGCTCTGGTGGAGGAGTAGGTGTAGGAGTAGGTGTAGGAGGTGCTCCTGCCAAGCCGTCACCTTTGGTTTTGGCCAATAAGCGAGACCTCACGCCCAGCAACGACAGCAGCTCATCGCCGGCCAGCTCGAATGGCAGCAACCAAACGCTCACGCCACCCATGACTGCCGATAGCCAGGCGCTCCCACAGCAGCTCCAGTTCCAGAACCAGCACCAGCACAGAGGACCTGCATCTGCAACGGCGCTTTCCGGCAAGGGGGAACCCCAGCAGCAGCAGCAGCAGCAGCAGCAGCAATTACCGAATGGCATCGGCAGCACCAGCAACTGCAACAGCATCAGCAGCAGCGGCACTTGCAACTCCAGCACAGCCATGATCCATGCGAATAACTCGAATTTAATTGCCGCAGGTCACTTGGCCCAGGCGGCCGGCCCCGCCCACAACGCCCCCTCCGGCGGCAGTGCACTCAGTGCCGGTAAGTGTGTATGGATGCGAGAGAGTGTGTGTGTGAGAGAGAGGGGGTGTGTGTGCACTAAGGGAAAAGCACCCTCTAAAGTCAAGAGTTTGCTTATAAGTAAAACCCTTCTAAAGATCACAGAAACACCTTTCTTTTGAGAACCAAAATCATGGTTTTATATTAATTTATATGTATTTCTTACAGTGTTAGATATTTATAACACTTACATCCCTTTTTGCCTTAACTTGTATCTAGCTTTTGCCTTAACTTCCCCCTCTTCTTCTGATTTTATCATAATTAATTAATGCAATCTGCAAACCTGACTTTAGAGAGTGTTCCCCTGTTTATTGCAGTGTATGCAAATGCATTTGTAATGTGTAAACGCCTGGGGACTGGGGGCTAGAGGAGGGAGCAATCAGCAGATTGCTGCGGGCAAAGAAAGGGGAATCTTTGCGGCATGAATGAGCAAATGCTGGCCAGTGGCCACTGAGGGAATGGCAAATGGGCGCCGGGCAACGCAGCCAGGAATTAAATCAGCGTCCCTGATTGAAGCCTTTCAGCCTGCTGATGCTGATTTAATTCCAACTCACAAAATGCGTAAAATATTGAATGCCATGCGTACTTGCTTTTTAACTTAATTGTTAAGCAACAAATACGGAAGAAGATCTTAAATGGAAATTGTTGTTGCGGTTGCACAAGTTGCACACAGCACGAGGGGCAGATAAAAGCCACAAGCTTAAGCTGCGGCCAACATCGGACAACCCAGACACAACAACCAACAGCTACGAAGGACGAAAAACACACAGGACGATGCTGGGTTAGGTTTTCCGAGAGATGAGAGTGCCTTTTTTAGGTGGCTTACCGGGTTGGGGGCCAACGCATCGGATTATATCAGAATGGCAAAGTGATGTACACTTCAAAAATCTGACAAATGGATGGTAATGGCCTCCGTGCAAGCACTATCTCCCCTTCGTCTCCGGCTCCCCTCTCCCCTCAGAACCCATCACTCTGAGTGCTGCAGTTGAAAAGTCATCGGAGCGCAGTGGCAGAGTCCGGTCATCCCGGGGAAGGTGAAAAAGTCGGTGGCTCGCAAAGTGGTTGCGGTCTAGCTGGGTTTCGGGGAACTTAAATGCTGAAAATTACCCAGAGCACTCACCGTTCGAGCCGAGGCTAACTGGCCGCCACTTGAGTTTCGAAATTTAAATAAATGTTAACTTTTAAATTGGCCGTTTTAATTCCATTCTCCATTTTGACCTCGATTCAAATATCTGTATAATGTAAAGTGAACGATTTTGTGCGGCGCATTAAATGCTAATTAAATTTTAATTTAAATCCTTGGCCATAAAATAAATCCATGTTGACAATCAATAAGCACAAAAGCTGCAACGCAAAAAAACAACAAGATGGCAAAGGAAAATCGTTGTTTTTCACTCTGGAAAAACATGTGTATATGAGAGCGTGATTGTGCGAGTGTGCGAGTGTGTTTGCAATCAATTTAGACTCATCATCAGTTATTCACATGGATGAGTTCTGCGACCTGGATGGGGGAATTGATGATGTTTCGGCAATAAATAGATAATCAAATTGTTCATCTCGTAAATGCATTCTTATGAATTCCCATTGTTTTTGCCATTACTCGTTGACTCGTTTGCATTTAGATTAATGTACCGAAAATCAATATTAATTTATTTCCCCATTTCGACTGCTATAATTGTTGTTTATTTACTTTTCAATCCTATTTGTCCGTTTTTGGGTGTATTGTTGTGTGCTCCCGTCGAGAGCAAATCTAATTTCGAGTCCTGCACGCCTCTGTATTCCCCTTTTATCCTGCCAGTCACCTGAGCGGAATACACATATATCAGTCAGTCACACATACACTGGAATAAAATCTATTAATTATTTTTAATTAATAAAAAATATACTATACTCATGGAAGTAATAGAAAAGGTATTAAAAAATACAGGGATTTAGTGTGATCAGGTAGGATTAACTATTAGATAAGATTAATCTTTAACATTATTGGAAATTGAGTTTTTCTTCAATTACAATTTACCATAGATAAAATGTTTTATTTCGAAACTTTAAGTTAAAATATCAGCTTCAGAGAGATATCTTTTTATATGAAAGCTCTTAAAAGGGCACCTAAAAGTAGGCAATACAATATTTACAACAGCATTTTAGGGATTTCACATCGTTTCCACTTCCCGAATTATTTTCTTTATACGAATTAACGCGTAAAGTGAAAATATTAGCTTCGGAGAGATATCTTGTTATTTGAAAGCTTTTCAAAAGGCTCCTAAAAGTAGGCAACACAATGTCTAGAACATAATTTTAGGCATTTCACATCTTTTCCACTTCCCGAATTATTTTCTTTTTACGAATTACAAGTAAAGAATATTCCAAATTATTTTTAGATAAGAAATACATCAAAAAGGCGTTTCTAAATCGAAATTTATATATTTATTTGAAAGCTTTTTCCCCAGTATGAACAACAACTCACGCATACAGACAAGCCCCATTACCATTATCATCATTTGTTGGCATTGTTCTTATACTTGCTATTGCTGTTGTGGTCGTTGTTTGCCATTGCTGTGTTTATTTGTTTTGTTTGGAACTACTTATTGGGTCAACCCGAATTTGTATGCCTACTACCCCCCCTCCCGATCCCTGTTCCCACCCGGAAAATTCCCTATGAAAAGCGTCTATATCTATGTATATCTGTATCCGAACAATGCCGTGTACATCCAGTCGACAAGCGAAATGCCAATGATGTGTGCTCGATGGCCAAATTAACGCAGCCGGATCCGGACTTTCCAATTCCAATTCCAACGAAATCGAATGCGAATCTGAATATAAATCCATTGGTGGCACCACTGGGACCACCGCACTCGCCCACCTCCGCCGCCAGCGCGGCCTTGCTCCTGCTGGAGTCGTCCTGCGATGGCAATCGGAACGACGAGTCAAGGTTCCCCGGCTCAGGTAAGTCGAACAATCTATTTTCCCGACCCCCTTTCGCTTTCATCTCAATTTCCGCTCTGTATTTTTAATTGAAGCAGCAGCATTCACAATTATCCCGCATGCCACCGCCCCTTCATCCTCTGTATATCCTTTATGTATACATATATAGTAGCTGCACTTGATCCCCATTCATCCGCTTAGTGCCTGCCGATTCATTGCTCCTCTGGCCTGGTTAAGTTATAATTGCACTGAATTTAGTAGTTCGCCTGCAAAACTTTGAATGTGTTCTTCGTTCGCCTTTCATTTCTCATTTTGCATATTAAATGCGATTACTACCCGGCATCAGCTGGCGCCTGGACTTTGGTTGTGTGCCAAAGAGATTGCTTTAGTTCCATTTTATTTCCTTGCAACTGAAACTTTGGCGGGGAGAAGTGTAAAAAATGCGCGGGACTCCGAAGTGGTAGTGGGTTAGTGGGCTAGAGGATGGCATCAACGCTAATTATGAGTAGAATATCGATGAGCAGGCGTGCAAGCCAGTTGTTTGGTTTGATTTTGTAGTGCTGAACGGGGTCAGAAACTTTAGAAAACAAAAATCGATATATATAGGGGGCTATCATGGGACTTAAAAATGTATAGAGTGGGCCCCAGAGCTCTCCCTTCCCAGTAAGAATTTAAATTCAAAATTTAATTACATGTCTACCTAAAGAAGGAATGATTAGAAAACGTTTAATTATTGCAACGAAACTAGAAGCAACTCTTCGATACCGATGTTAGACTAGGTGGCAACCTTAAGCGATAGGCGATTGAAACAAGTGGGCAGCCCGGCTGTCAGAAAGCCCAACTGTCAAAGGAGATAATGAAGATAATTGATTTTCATTGAGAAAAAAAGATTAGGATAATTTTAGATTATGAACTTCTTTCTTTAGAAGAATTAGGTAATATTTTACCTATCTAAAACGTCCCCTTTTCCCCTTATTACTGGCTTGCACACCTGCTACGATTACCGCTTGTCCGCAGCTTGGTAGCTGTAGCTGAGAGCTCCTTGATGAGGGATCAAGTATTCCTTAGATCTGTAAGTCACATATCACCATCTCTTGCAGAAACTGCCATGAAGCTGCGCGAGGAGAACGAACGCCTCAATGCCGAGTTGATCCGGCTGCGGCGACATCTCGAACTCTCCACAGATGGTGCAGTGGGTGGCGTCTTGGACGCCGCTCCCGAAATTGAAGCGAGTCCATCGGCAGAAGGATCATTCGCCAAAGACCGCATCGAACGCCTGGAATCGGAGCTTAGGTCCGTGAAGAACCAACTGCTGACTATGCGGCTGGAGAGGAAGAAGCTCCGCACGGACAAGTCCGATCTCCTGGGGCAGGTCAAGCAGCTGTGCGCCTCGCTGCAGGAGAAGGAGCAGGAGCTGCGCGACTTCATCCGGAACTATCAGGAACGGGTGAGGGCCACAGAGACGACCAATGCGAAAATCTCGGGAGATCGGGACCGGGAGCGTTTCCAGCTGCTGAAGCAGGCGCGGGACGAGGCAGAGCGTTCCCTGGCTCTGGCTCAGCAGCTCTCGGCGCGAGATCTGCAGCTCCAGCGACTGCAGGAGCAGCTGCAGGAGGCCCGTCGCCAGATGACCGGTTGCCTCTCCGACCAGGAGAGCCTCCACTCCTTTGCACCCCTCACTCCGCCGTCGGCGGCGTCGGGTATGCTCGGCCAGATGGCCGCCGCCTCCGGAATGGGCGGTGGCTTGGCCGGATTGCGGGGCACAGGCGCGGAGGACAGTGGGCGTGGCAACTCCCTTTCCGCCTTTAGCGGAAGTCTGAGCGGCGGCTCTGGAGCCACGGCGGGGGATCGGAACTCCTGCTCGAATGACTCGGGGCTGAGGAACAGCAGCGACCGGGAGAGCACCGGCGGAGAGCTGAACTTTAGCGATGGAACCTGCGACAATGGTCCCTGCATCACAGTGGATCCGGACAGTATCTCTCTCGTCTCCAGCCAGAATATGTATCAATGTAAGTCGGGATAAAAATAAAGTATTTTAGTTTGAGTAAGACATTGGAATTGTATCTCTTTTTCAGTCGGAACACCCAAGGAACGCAGCCCCACATTGTCGCCACTCAACTCGGCTGCTTACTCAAGGTATTTTTACTTATTAGAAAACCTTTAAATGGGATTTAAAATCACCGGAAAATATGTAACATTTCTAAGCATACTTTCGGGCACATATTTAAATGAATTTAAGTCTACAGCGATTGAGTTTTTTCCTTTTCAAACTAACTACATTAAAACTAAAATGGTTCCTTTTTCAGTGAGATATCTAATTACTTAAATTATTTCTACTGACATTCTGCTTTTGTTGTTTGCCTCTTGCCTTAGAGCAGGATACTGATTCATGTAATTTAATATTTGCATTGCAAATAAACTTAATTCAGCAACGAGATACTTACATTACACGGTTAATTTAATCTCCGCCAGTGGCCATGTGTAATTAATTACATTTTGAAAGCCATTATTAAAACGGATTTAATTGCAAATGGCATGTACTGAAAGTACGCAAATATTTGGGATAAATAAGACCAATTTAAATGCCATAATGAATTGCGTTTAGATTAAGTGTTGCGGCTTAATGACAGTGATGGATTTGGTTTATTAGTTGCGAATATATAAAATGTCCTTGTTATTGGGATATTTGTTACTATTTATACATTTATTTATAAGAATTTAACACATCGTCAGGTCTGTGGAGCAGCTGGGCTCACCTGTGGACTCTGAAGGACCTGGCGGCGGCGCCATTAGCAGGAAGTTTGCTAATGCCAGCAAGAGCGGACCGCTGGGCGCTCGGAACGGACGAGGTGGAACTTGGGGCAGCATATCCCGGGTCTTTGCCCGCTCCAGGAACAAGAGCAAGGCCCTGTCCGCCGATGGAGTGACTGAATGTGAGTGCCGAAAAAAAAATATAAACTAAACAGCCTTAAATAGTGCCCAGAAAATATATGTTTCGCTATATTCTGTACATTATTTTATGATAAATTGTTCAACGACTGTCCCATATTTATTCGCTTGCAGATGCCGACTATTCCTGGAATCCCATGACCGAGGAAGGCTACGCCGAAAAGCTACGTCTGCTGCGCGAGGCATCCCAGCTGCCTATCGACCGCTGGCGGGCCACCCAGGTCCTCGCCTGGCTGGAGGTGGCTCTGGGTATGCCGCAGTACAGTGCCAGATGCGCGGAGAACGTGAAGAGTGGAAAGGTCCTGCTGGAGCTGAATGACGTAGAGCTTGAGGCGGGCCTGGGCCTGGCCCATCCCATGCACCGCAAGAAACTGCGGCTGGCCATTGAGGAGCAGCGGCGCCCGGAGTTGGTCCGCTATCCGCTGATCACGCAGCTGGGCCACACCTGGGTGGCCACCGAGTGGCTGCCGGACATTGGACTTCCTCAGTACGCGGAGCCGTTCGTTCAGTCTTTGGTCGATGCCCGAATGCTGGACACGCTGTCCAAGAAGGAGCTGGAGAAGTTCCTGGGCGTCACGCGAAAGTTCCACCAGGCCAGCATTGTTCACGGTAAGAGTGGGTTGCTTTTTCGAATTAGCAAATTAGTTTCCTTCTCCCTAATTAAAGGTAGATAATATGGGTTTTAGGGTGAGGTAGATAGGTTTTCCATGCATTTTCCATGCATTTTCCATGCTTTTTCCGTTTGTGAACATTTTCCTGCCTTTCCTTGGGAACTTTTGCCTTAATTAAAACGTTCCTTTTGTCCCGACAGGCATTCACGTGTTGCGCATCGTGAAGTACGACAGACAGACGCTGGCCATGCGGCGAGTGCAATCCGAGTCGGTGGACACGGACCCAATTGTGTGGACGAACCAGCGCTTCATCCGCTGGGTGCGATCCATCGACCTGGGCGAGTATGCGGACAACCTGAAGGGTGCGTGTGCCATATCGATGGCTCTTTGATTGCGCCACTCAGTGATGCAATTACGGAGCTCCTCACTTTCTGACCCGCTCTAATCCTGCCTACATTTCTCCCTCCCCTTCGACCATCACAGACAGCGGCGTGCACGGCGGCCTGGTGGTGCTGGAGCCATCATTTTCCGGGGACACCATGGCCACCGCATTGGGCATTCCGCCCTCGAAGAACATAATACGGCGACATCTCAACACGGAATTCGATGCCCTCATTTTGCCCGCACGGTAAGTTTTGAGGGCTTAGCAACCCCCGCACAAAAAGCATCTAGGATATCTAGGATATCTGTGTGCGTTCATTGTGTGTGTGTGTGTGCGTGTGTGTGAGTGCTGTGTTTGTGTGCGATGTGCGTGTGAGTATCCTTTGTGTAATCCCTCGGGTTTGACATGTGAAATGTGAAAACATAAATATGTGTAGCGTAATACAGCGTTTTGATTAGAGTTGTCTTTGTTTTGATTGAGTTATTGCCGTTTTGTATTTCCATTCCCATTCCAAGACCCCCCTCCCCCTCCCCCAGAGTTCATATGACCCTCCCCCCCTATGTTAACTGTTCGTTTTTGTTGTGTGTTCTGTTCGTGCACCTTCCCCAAGGCGTCGTATTCCTTATAGATGATTATCGTTTGGAGTTCGTTAGCGGGCAATAATTGTTACTTTCGTTACTGTGGGAGGAGCTCTTCAGATTTCATTTCACCTGCCGCTTACTATCATCATCCGAAACATACATACACTCATCACTCATCCGTCACTGGCTACTTTATATATATGTTTAGTGCTTTGATCATTCGTTTATAAGCTGCTTCTTATGTGCATTCCATCCATCTATCTTCTTCCGCATCCCCCGTTCCGCATCGACTGTGGCTGCAGGGGGGCCACAGGAAGCTTCTCGACTCATTAGATGTCATATCATGCGACGTCATATCTGTATCTGTATCTCTATATCTGTCAGCTCGTGCATAAGTATGTAACGTAACGGTCTCCGGCCTGTATCCATTAGATAATACTGTACTTTGTTTCTTTGTTGATGATCTTGTGAACGTGTCCTAGACGATCTCTTAAGTAAAAATACAAATTAAAATGATGACCCGATAAAGCGAATCGCACTAATGGCGGCCCTCGTGGCCATGTTTCTCTCTCTTTTTTTCTATCCCAACTCGATCCGATATTTATGTGTTCTTTCTATATATACCCGAAATGCAGATACATTATTTACTGTCAAATGGAAGAATTTCAAATGGAAGCCTCCAGACAATTGGCCAAATTGCAGGGCCACTAAATCCGCACGAGCCACTGAGCGAAATCGAAAAAAAAAAAAAAACGAGAATGAATAATCAAAACTTGAACGGGATTCATACTGATTTGTTTAGCCAAGCTGATGATGATGATACGATAATAACTATAGGGAGAGAACAATAACTGGAGCACAGCGCTAGTCACTTCGTCATTACGAATTACGAATTACGAATAGTTGATAGATCCACACACGGCAGCATAGTCACACATCCAATTAGTAGTCATACCGATATATTATTAAGTGCTATAGGCATCGAACTAGGAACGCACACACACATCCAAAACAAGTGTCCAAGCTTTGCATATCCGATATCGATATTATAACGATACACTCCCCGAGGAGCGCTTAACGTTGCATTTACTTAGGTTGATTTACGACGAGCCGAGCATTTAATGTAGTAGAATCTTAGAGTTAAGGCTTTTGCGTCAGTGTAGTCGAGGGAGAGGAGATACGATATTAAATGTAACCAGTCTAGGATATGTAGGGAGTTGCGAATGCCACCACCAACCACACACATTTCCACGCGAGCGGCCCTCGTCACCCAAGAAGTTCACTGTGATACAGGAGCTGTTTTCAGAGCTCGGTTAGCCGGCCACCAGCGCACAATTGAACCTTAAAGACCAATTACATAACCACACGCTCGCACACACGCGTCCATGAACATGATGAACATTGACATGAACACACAAACACATCAACATTTCCGTGGTTAGTTGACTTAGTCCATGTTTGGTGTTGCATACTGTGGAGCGTTCTAATGAGTTTGCCCTGCGGTTCGAGTCTCCGCTGTCACAGCCTCTGGAATCTCTACAATAACCTAGCCGCCCAAAAGTATGCTACGAATTATTTCCCATTGGCTGTCTCCGTCAAAATATGGTTATTGCTGAGAGATTCCGATGAAAGCAACCGCAGGGCTGGCTCGCATAAGTTAATTTCTTTAAGAAGTCGTTGTTTTGGTTTGCAATTTGCAACTACAGTGTCAATTGTAAGTAAAACTTGCTTACTAAGTAGCCTATCTCTCTGTCTCTCTTTCACACCACACACTCACACACACGCATACGCAGACACTCGACAACAAGTTCTATGTATGTGTTATCAATGTTCTTAAGTAGCTTGAACTAGTCTAAACGTTGTCCTCTTACTAAGTACCACTGCAACCGACTATACATAACCGATAATCGAAACTAAATGTGTGATTGGAACTCTAAGGCTTTAAAAAAATACAGTTTATTGGCTGCTACAAGTTTATCGTGTCTCTGTTAGCAATACTATATTCTTTTCTCGGGCTTTAACTTTTCTTTCTTCTTTTCGGGCGGTTTCTCTCTCACCATAGATCTTGGATTTCTTTTGTATTTAGTTGTTGTTTTACGCTACGAGTAGTTAATTATGCCAATTATCGAAATACGAAATAAAAGTAAAAACTCTCCAACATTGATTAACCATATTTTTACCGTCTTTGTCCCGTTTCTTTTTTCCATCTTTCCTATACTTTATCCACTCTCTTTTGCTTTGCCATCCGTATGTGTTCCCCCTTCAATTTCCAATTGTTATCGAATCAACGGCTTGTTGTTGTTGCTAACCTCTGCTTGATTGTCTAACACGATTGCCAACACAACAACGATAACAACTCGACATCGACATCAACATCAACAACACATCAACAACAATCAACAACACACCAATGAACCTAATTTCTGTGTGTGTATGTGTGCCTGCCTGCCTGCCTGCTCTCTCTCTCTCTCTCTCTCTCTGCCTCTGTATCGCTATCTCTGCTGCTCTGCCCGCACTCTCCAACTCACCAAACCCATCGCTCCAACTCTCCACACTCCCGCCATCTGCCGTCTGTGTCCTGTCTCCTATGTGCTGCCTGCGCCTGCCTGCCTACGAAAATCGAAAATACATGCACAAACCCACCCACCCAACGACAACAACAACATGATATATGCCACCCACTCTCTCACACACACACACACACGCATACGACCTATGCAAAAATTCGCAAATCGAAATTGCCATGTTTGTTGTGTAGAGCGACTCTCGGTCAGGGCATCCGTTCCGGCTGCGGCGTTGTCCCACTAACGGGACCCGGCGGACTGCAGCACTATGCCACAACAGATCGCCGCTCGAGCGGTAGCCTCAGGGTAAGTACCGTCCTAAATATCAAGTATTACAACTCTATAGCCAGCATTATGTCTAAAATACGAATACGCTAACTGTTATTACTCTAACTGTGTCCTAAGCCTGTATTGACGTGAAGCTTTTGTTGTCGCTCGGTGTCTATATGTCATGAATAATATAAGTCCCTAAAAAATATATAAATTATTAAATATATTTCTGTGGCATTCCAGATAAATAGTTTTTTTTTTTTTTTTTTTTTAAAAGGTGTATATTTATTCATCATTAACAGGTATACTGCTACCTATGTGGCAGCTTGAGCAAGTTGTAAATTACAGGGGAATAACAAAATGAAGGTATAAATGATTATACATGAATTCTACATTATTTACATTTTAGTTTTTGAACTTTAAACGGTTAAATGGATCTTAAAGGAAGGTCATGTGGGTGGTATCTTTTAAGTCTTCTTCTTGTAGGTCTCCAAATTAGCCTCTTCGCTAGAGAGTTCGGATGAGAGCCAAGGCGTTTATAGTGCTTTTCTGCGTGCGTACGTATTACGTCGCCTATCTTTGGAATTTTAAGATCTCTTTCTATATCTCTAGTTCTCATGAACCAGGAGGCATTACAAATCGATCTAACAATCTTACTTTGCGCTACTCTTATTTTGTTTAGGTTTGACTTTGACGCTATGCCGTAGATTTGTAATGCATATTTCCAGATTGGGCTGAGAATAGAT
>JAEIIF010055372.1:0-13093 GCA_018874455.1 Drosophila trapezifrons
ACTGCGTTGCAAATATCATGGCAAAATTATAATACCCTCTGCAAGGGTATAACAACTATTAATTAACGACCGAATTTATAAATAAGAAGAAAATATGCTGGTTTCAACTACAGAATTTTATAAAACTTAAGTAGCTGAGAAAAAACTCAGAAAAGAGTAAGCTTTAACTTGATAGCTGCGAAAAAACACATTTAAATCGTATGTTAATACGTGTAATGGTTAAAGTACCTTTTAATTGTAGTAGCCTCGTAGAGGGTCACACTGCTATCAGATCCCGATAACAATACAATACCGATAGTTATACAATACCAACCTCATACGATACACTTGTAAAACTTATGTTAAGGCTATGTTAACTAACATGAACGGTAAGCGAGTCTCTCTAGAATCTCACTGCCAGAGTTTTTAGTTCTTCAATAATTTAAAAATTACATTTAAAAACAGTTCTTAACGTTATAGTTCCCTTAAAAAGCACTTCTCAGGAATTTCGCCTCCCGGTCCCACTATTTTTAGATCCCACCTCGCAATTATGTATTTTGGCTAATCAAAGGACTCCTCCTTCCTTCTTCCTTCCCCTTTCCACAAAACCAGTTCGCTTTGTGCCTGTTCGCTCTGGTGGCCGTGTCCTGTGCCAAGCCGCAGTTCCTGACCGCCTACAGTGCCGCCCCCGCACTGGCTGCCACGCCCTACGCCTACTCCAGCGGTCTCTACGCCTCCCCGTACTCGTCGGGCTACACCGCCGGAGTGTATGCCTCGCCCTACGCCTACAGCAGCTATGGAGCCTATCCCTACAGCTCCCTCTACCTGAGGCGCTGAAGTTGCCGAGCTACCCTGCTTAGCGAATGAACACTGTACCCCGATAATTGCTGATGACGACGACGACGACTCTATGACCTAATGAACAAATAAACCTGATAAAACAGATAAAGATCCGAGAGACTAAAGGCCAAAAACTACTGCTATTTGCTGTCATTTGCTTTGAGCAATTGCTAGCGGAAAAGGGGCGGGTATATCCTTACACTGAACAAAAAAAAAACACTCTTAAAATGTGGCAAAATAGTAAAGATTATTGCGAATTTATTGTTATATTATTTGCAAAATGTTAAATATTTTTATAAATGTAAATAACAAGAAAATAATAGAATCCAGTTTCTAAAAAAAACAAATTAAAACGTCTATTAAAAAAAAAAATTGATTGCATATTTTACTTCCTTAAATTTTTGCCTTGAACTAAAGCCATAACGTACACTGAGCATAAAACAGTACCTTTGCATTAGCATTTTATAGTTCAATAGTTCAATAGTTTAAACTTTTACAGATTAAACAGCTCAAAAAAGTCTATACAAAAACTTTATAAATTGATATTGCCTCCTTTAAAGTCTTAAACTTATTTTCAAGCACATCGCAGGGAAGTTTCTATAATTTTTCTTTCAGTGCAAAGTGTGTGTGCGGAATGTTTAAGGCTTATTTTAAAATATTTACGAATTTGTTGCTGTCGGTTTTTGTTGCTTCTCTGGTTTGGCTTGGCAATTTCCGTTGGCTATCAAAAACATTCGCTTTGCCTCGTATATCATCATGTTGCATGTGGCATGAGCAAGGGAAAATAGGAGGAAAACGGGTGGAAAATAGGGGGGGAAATGAAAGGGGGGTCAACTGTCGCTGGCATGCGTTGGCGTGCATTTGCATCGCTGCTAAAATGTGCAAATTATGGCAACTAAGTTGCCTCATGTTGTCCCAGGCACGCAATGGGTTAAGTGGAAAGGCTGCACACATACACTTATCGAAAAAATTGGAGGACAAGCTTAATTAATTGGTTAAATAATAAATATAATAGTTTTTCACAGACTAAACTAATTAAACTCATAAAATAGGGTTCAAAGTTAATATTCGCTTGGAAAAAAGGTAAAAAAAAAAGGAAAACTAAATTAAAATAATTATTATAAAATAGGAATAAAGGGAAATATCGATATATTGATACTGTATCAATATATAAATCGATGTTTTAATGTTGCGATATATGCGCGAAAAACCAATCGATATTCTGTTTCATATATCGAACTATGTTAAAGAAAATCCGTAACTTAGTTTAAGCTACCATTCTGGGAAATAATGTTTTAAAGATGTTTCCAAAGTAATCGATAAATAAATTAAATACATTGTTTGATATATTCGATGATATCGATTAAATTAATATTTTAAAGTTAAATGCGATATTTTTTGATATGAGCGCGATATTTTTGTCGATATTTCATATCGGACATTTCCTCTCGATATACATCTCTATTTCGAAGTGTATCAACTGGCAAGGACTTTCTTTGAGGCTCTGATTGCCCCTTTCTGCCTCTCGACACACGTCCTCCTCGCATAAGCCCCTTGCTTTCCCTTTCTATGTTTTTTTTTCTCACATATTTCTCTCCGTCAGCTTCAGTGTCGCCATTTGCATAATGTATGTGTGTTTGTGTGTGTGTTAGTGGTGCAACATCCTTTTTCCAGGAGCATTGTGAGCACCGTGGCACCACCGGCGACAAAAAAAAAAAAGAGAGCATCGAAATGCATATGGAAATTGGCTTGAAATGAAAAATATGTGCAACATCCTGAATAAATGCATTTAGATAAGGAAAATGTGTGCTTAAATGTTGAATAATGTTTATGCTAATGTTGTTTTCCACTTGATTGGCCAAGTAGGAGGAAAGGAGAAGGTATTTTCGAGTGAAATAATGTGGTAAGTCATAAATAATATAAGTTAAACAAGAAAGTTAGCTAAAGACAGTTAGAGGGGAATATTTAGTAAATGGAAAATAAATGTAGAGGTTATTAGGGAGCTAGGAAAATCATAAAAATGATTTTAGGTAAATTCGATATTAAACATAATTTTAATGCAGAAAAAATGGAGTAAGAAAAGGACTGTAAAATATTCAATAAATATATATATAAAAGTAATATATAAGTTAGACTTTATAGGTGATAAAAATATAACTATACTGTAACGAATTTCACTAACTTTTATGTTTTGCGTCTTTTCTTATATTTGGCTCTCGATCAAGTACCTCCTTTTTTCGATCTTTCCTATATATCGATATATCGACTACACTATCGATATCGATTAAACTATCGATCATAACACTATACAACTATTCTCTATCGATAATACATACTTATTCTTATTTAGTATTTTAAATTTACATTAGTTTACAATACCTAGAATCCTTAGTTAAAAAACTTATCAAACTCCCCTAAAAAATAATTTAAAAAACCTCAGAAATAGACTTCTTTCAGTGTCCCAGTGAACTACATTTCCCCTTGTTTCCTGCATTTTCCCGCACCTAACAAACATATGTATTTTTGTCAGAAATATAACCTATATCCCTTGAAGTTTGCCGCTTCATTTGCCACCTTAAACGCTCGTCAAGGCGGGGAAAAAAAAGAGAGAGAATGGCAATCAACTTTTCACTTAACTTGCCATTAATTTGCCATTGTTTTCTTAGGACTTTGTCGCAGCCCGAAAAAAAGAACAAACAGAAACGGTAACCACTGTATTTCTAGAGAGAGGAAAACCCCCAGAAGCGGGAAAAGCCGTCATCAGCAGGGGGGCCCAAAACTTGTTTTTCTTCTCTCGTTTTTTCTTCTTTTTTGTTCCTCTTTTTTGAGCTTAGAACAAACTTAAAGATGTGTGTATGTGTGTGAGAGGAAAATTTTGGGGAAAATCTAAATCTAATTTGCATCGCGGGGCGGATAACGGTAAGCCACAGGAGGCGGCGACTTTGGAAAAGAAAAAGAAACCCACACGCGCCACGCTTTTCCAAATTTCCGCCATCTATAGCTTTTCCACACACGCACACACACTCGCGGAGGAGGGGATGTCAAAAGTCATTGCATATTTTTTTGGGGGGACTTTGTCTGGCATATCCACCCACAGAGACACACAACGCCCACTTACAGTCTCCTCCGATTCTGCAGGATATACGTATATATTCCACCTTATAGCCGGTCCATCAACGTCAAACTTACCTGCAGAGAAACGAGAAGAAAAGAAGAAAAGGCGGTGAGATAAGAGAGAATATTCGGTGGTCTGGGGAATGGCAGGAATAATTCAGTGTAAATATATTTAAGTGTTTGTATGGGCCCCTCAGGTAAATAATAATATCAAATGAGCAAGTGGGCTGAGTGGGTACTTGGGATTTCTAAGAATGCTAAGGCGACCGTTTTGATGCACTTATCGGAAGTCTAGATATTATTGAGGGTTTTTTAGATTTTAAACCTTTTATAGAGGTGCATAAAAGTATGCAGTGAGTTTTTTTACCGAGAATATTTTATACATTTTTTACTGCAAACTGCTAGAGACTTTAAATAAAAGTGTGTAAAAGAAAAATATGTCTGGAAATTCAGGGGGGTAAAATTCTTAAGATTACTTTACAATTTATTCATGATTGAAGTTAAAAACCTCATAAATAATATTACAAATTCCAGAGAAATCTATATGGGTTTGAAATCAATTAAAAATGATCATAAAAGTATGCTATGAAATATTTCAACTCGTATTTTATTTACGAATGTAAGATTTTCAGCTCCCCAGCAATTTCTAAGGCATCCCTGCATGTAGAGTTTTTGCGTTTATTGATAAAATTTACTTTAATATATAAATAAAATGTATATTTCTAATAAGTATATAACATTTACTTAAATATGTTTTGTTTTTAATTTGTTGCTGCTAAAACCTGTTGACTTAGCAAAGTAATTCTCGTTAGCTTGATCCCCAAACTATAGAGTATCTAAGACATTGCCACTTCATTGGCTTTTTGAGCTGCCCACGTGATGTTTTCTCCTGAATTGTTTTGTTTGTGGCCATCCGACTAAGTGAATGACACGACAAATCAAATTAAAATTAACGTCAGTGTTTGTCTGGAGACAAGGCACATAATTAAATTTAACACAGAAGACTGAGAGGGAAAACAGGCCAAGGAAAAAGTAAGACTTTAATTGAAACTTATATTTTTAAAGTTATTTAAAGCTATTAATGAACAAAGTAAATTTGGACTAGAACTGACAAGAACTTTGTACGTTTTCTTATATTTAAAGTTGATTTATTTGCTTAAATCAAACCGGAAACAGCATTTACTATTTAAAAAATATTTAAAATATGTCAAAATCACTTGCGTTTTGAAATCACATAAAAAGTGTGTCATCGTAAGAAAATGCACTGAATTTGGCGCCTAAAAAAAAAATTATAGCATACTTTTATACACTCTTTAAAGTGATATTAAAACCGTAGTGATTTTTAGTGATTTTCTATTAAAAAATATTGTAAAATATATAGAAATCACTTCTGTTTTGAAATCCCATAAAAAGTGTGTCATCGTAAGAAAATATCTGAATTTGCAGAATTTTATTGCATACTTTTAGGCACCATTTAAAGTGATATCAAAACCCTAGTGATTTTTAGAGATTTTCTATTAAAAAATATTGTAAAATATATAGAAATCATTTCCGTTTTGAAATCGCATAAAAAGTGGGACATCTTAGAAAATTCACTGAATTCGGCGACTAAAAAATGTTATTGCATACTTTTAGACACCCTTTAAAGTGATATTTTTTAAAAGAAAATCACTTAAAATCACAATTTAAGTGATTTTCTATTAAAAAATATTGTAAAATATATAGAAATCACTTCCGTTTTGAAATCACATCAGAAATGTAACGTCGTAGGAAAATGTACTGAATTTAGCGAATTTTATTGCATACTTTTAGACACCTAGTGTTTTTAGTGATTTTCTATTAAAAAATATTGTAAAATATATATAAATCACTTCCGTTTTGAAATCACGTCATAAGTGTGTCATCGTAAGAAAATGCACTGAATTCGACGCCTTCAAAATTGTATTGCATACTTTTAGACACCCTTTAAAGTGATTTCTTTACAGCCCTCTTTAAACTTATTAGTTTTTTTTTCGCGTAAAGCTCTCCCACTTGGTTTTAATTTATTATTAAATCATTTGCGCTTATCAATTTTCGCCCCTGATTAATGATGGCCCCGGGCTTGGCCTCAAGACAGACACGCAATTAATTGCCCGACTATTAGCCAGAGAGAACAAACAAAAAAGGAGCCAACAAAGCACTCAACAAGTGATTACATCCCTCTATTTTTGCCCCTTCTGGGATGGAGATGAAACAAGGATAAAGGATTCCACATCCTTTTGTTCTTTCTTCTTTTTTTTTTTTTTGTTTCCCGGGGATAATTGAGTAACGGGTTGTGCGGGCGGGCGGTGGCCACGCCTACGCATTAAAAATTCATTTGCTCAAGTGTGAGTATGCGTGGGGAGGGGGGGAGGGGGAGGAAATGAAACAAAAAACAAGAAACGGCTTTCAGTTTTTCAGTTTCGGTTTTCCCAGCGAACCTCTGTTAAAAATGCAGAACAACAATTTCCGTTTCCGGTCGCCGGGACGCTGTTTCAATCTCAATTGCTGCTGCTTGCGTTTGCGGAACATCCTGTGCAAGTCCTGGGAACAGTAACGAAAAGGATAATGGCGGCCTATTAGCCTGCGCCCAAATCAAAGTCCTGATGAGCTGCAGAAATCGTTGTTGGCAATCACCGGGCGCGTTGACAGGACATCTCAATTTGGCACTGGCTTCTCTCTTTACATATATCCCTCTTTCCTCGTATATCTCCTTCGATTTTCCTCAAAAGATAGAGCCAAGTCTGGCGTTAAATTGAATCCGCGGCTGCAAACGTTCGGCACAATTTTTTTTCCTCACTTTTGACTGCGTTCAACGTGGCGTATAATCGATTTTTATTCGATTTATTCCTCGCGCCCACACACGCACAAGCGTACAAGCATATGTCTGTCTATATGAGTTTCTTGGATTTTTTATTTGTTTGTCTGACTTGTAAAATTTCACAGCCGTCGTTGGTAAAGGTTCGCGTTGAACTAAAACTAAAATCAATTGCAAAGGCGGGGCGAAATAAAATAAAACTGTCACAATGACCACGGCATGTTAAATAGGACACTGGGAAAAATATTAGAGGCAAAGGGGTGTCTCCGAAAGTTATATACATGTTTAAGAAAAATATAAAAGCTACTTGCGGACGCGTGGGAAACCTGGCTTTTTTTCTTTAAATAAATAATTAATTTCTTTAAAGAAATATAGATATTTTCAACTGTTTCAGACATAGTCAGTGTCATCATCACTAACTGACTGCTGACTAATATTCAGATTCAGTTGGAAATTCTAGAGAATTATAATAAGCATCTTTACATTATACAGATTAATCCAGAATAAATAAAGCTCGTTAACTAACATGATTTAATTCTTGATATATTCATTTATATTTTCCCTAAAAGTAAATTTAAAATCTTTCTTTAAATAAATCTCTTAAACTTTTAATTTTCTTTACGTGATTTTTTGCTGGTCACTCATTCAGTCAACGGAAAACGCGCTTAGAAGGTCGGCGTTGAAAAGAATGGAGCACCAAAACATAAAACCCACATAAATCAATAGTAAACCCAGTGGAAATGGCAAGGAAAATTGTGGGTCATTAAAGAAAAGATGGTATGAGATGAGCTGGAATTAGAGACGGTTACGAATGCGACAGAGAAACTACAAAGAAAGCGCCTAATTTCATAGAAAATTACTCTGTTTTACTCGAATTTGCGTTTATTTTGTGTTAAGTGGGACTTTTTCCTAATCTATTGGCCAATTAGCTTAAACAGAACCTTTCGTTTAAAGCTGATAATAAAAGCAGACTCCCAAGAATGAAATAAATATATAATAATAATTAATTTAAAAAGAAATTCTTCATGAAGCAAAATGTAAAAAAAGGTATCTATTAAATAATTGATTTTGCTCTTTGCTTATTTAAAAAGTTATATTTGCTAAATAGATTAATAATATACTTTTACCAAGTTAATCAAATTAAACTTGTGGCAGTCCTCCCAGCAGCGCAACCTTCATCACAAAAGTTTATCCCGCCTTTTCACGGCAAAAGAGAAAAAAAAAAAAAAGACCCCTCCCTCTCTGGGAAAAACTTTAATTTTCCGCAAAACTTCCCCGGCACTGGTTCAACTTGTCATTGACCAGATCCATGTCCAACGGCTTGACCTAAAAGTTTGCATAAAGAATACCTTATTTTTCACCCCCCCGCGCTGTAATTACATGAAAAACTTTCCGCCTGGACAACACGGCGTATGAGTAACCGCTTTTATTGTCATTTGCCGCGCGCCACTCAATAAGCAGAGCAAATTAAAGGGGGCGATGGCTTTGCAGAGCTTTGAATGCAATTATGTGCAGCACATGACCAGAATTCTGTCACCCGGAGGGCAGGAGAGAGAGAGAGGAAGAGGAGATACCACCGGAAGGATGGCAGGAAGGAAGTCGGAAGGATGCCAGGGACAGGGATGCGATGTCAGGTAAGTGGGCCAAGCAAATAATATATAAATAAATAACAGCAAGGCGAGCCAAACGAGAAAAACAGTAAACAGCGACACAGAAAGAAAATAAACGAGGCAATCAAAGTATTTTACTTTGATTTTAGGGCAATAATTATTTAATAATAAAAAGTATAATAAGTGGGTACCCAATGCCAGTAATAACATATAAATAAATCATACATTTCGGATATATTTAGGCATTTGTAGCAGCTCCAGAAATTACTATCGCTTGGAAATCACATTAAAATGTGTCTAAAAGTATGCAACAAAATGTTTAAGGCCCAAATTGCAATTCAAATTTGTTTTTTTATAAATATCAAACTAAGTAACGATTGTATTTTAATATAAAAACTAAAGGGGCAGCTCCAGAAATCTCTACCGCTTGGAAATCACATTAAAATGTGTCTAAAAGTATGCAATAAAATGTTTGAGCCCCAAAATGCAATGCAAATTAGATTATTTATAAATAAAAAACTAAGTAACGATTGTACTTTAACATAAAAACTTTAGGGGCAGCTCCAGAAACCACTACCGCTTGGAAATCTTTTTAAAATATGTTTAAAAGTATGCAATAAAATGTTTGAGGCCCAAAATGCAATGCAAACTAGTTTATTTATAAATAAAAAACTAAGTAACGATTGTATTAAAACATTAAACTATAGGGGCAGCTCCAGAAATCACTACCGCTTGGAAATCACATTAAAATGTGTCTAAAAGTATGCAATTAGTTTATCTATAAATATAAAACTAAGTAACGATTGAATTTTAACATATAAACTTTAGGGGCAGCTCCAGAAATCACCACCGCTTCGAAATCACATTAAAATGTGTCTAAAAGTATGCAATAAAAAGTTTGAGGCCCAAAATGCAGTGCAAAGTTGCTTTTTTACAATGACACATTGTTGTAATAATTTCAAAAAGCTAGTGATCATATTTCTAATTTTTTTCACGTGTCGTAGGAAAATCAACAACGAAATTGGATCTTTGATTGTTTTCAAATAAGCGAAGAGTATTAAATTTTTAAGCCAGGCAATTTGCCAGCAAGGTGGTCACAGTTATCCTTAGCCTTAGCCCCCCGGCCGCCCTTACTATTCTACGGAGGCCCCTTGACTTTCCCCGAGTTTTCCTTTCCTCTGACCAAAAGCCCAAATTGAGGCTTAAGTTGGTCATTTGTGGTTGCCGTTGTCTCCTACGTCCTCTTGGCCGTTGTTGTTGGTTACCTTTTGACTTGTTTTCTTTTTATTTTTTTTTTTTGTATTATTTTCCTGGGAAGGTTGTTGTTTCCCCGCTGGCTTTTGTTTAGTCTGATGTGACTGTGGGGAAAACTCAAGTGGGGGAAAAATGCGGTGGCCGGATTTCACGGAGGTACCGAGGGGGGCAGAAGGTTCAAGGACTCACATTTGATTTGCCTCCGTCTGTCTGCAAATAAAGATAATCTTTCCCAGTGCTGCGCATTTTTATGGTAATTTCCCATGGTTTCGCTTTTCTCCATGTTTTTTTTTTCATCTGATTTTATTTTTTTTGTGAGCCGAAAAGTGAAACCGAAATCCGTAAGAAATAAAAATGGTTTGGAGGGAGAGAGACCCTTATTCAATGTCAAATTGTTCGGACAAATGCGAGGCACAAAATGCAAGTCGCCGTCGAACTTCAACTGTGAATAGAGGCTGGGAGAAATTTGCAACTCATTTTTTTGATTTATTCTACTTTCTTGGTGCGGGAAAAAGGAAAAACTTTTTGTCGAAATTGATTTTGTAAGGATTTCTGTAAGTGAAATCAAATTGGGGCCAAACATTTAAACTTTATTTGGATTTGATGTGGTGAAAAACAGTTGAATGTTATTTGAAAAAGTTAAATGTTATATGATTGCTTGGGATTTAATTACTGATAACTTTTATTGGGTTTTAAAAGTTGGTATTTGGCATCATTTAAAAGTAAGTAAACAGATTTTAAGGATAACAATCAAAGATATTCTTTTTATTTGAAAATATAAACTGAAAATGAGAGGACTTTTATTATAAAAATGTAAAAATGTTGCATTTAAATGACCAGCTTTTAATAAATATTCAAAACAATACGGATTATTTTAGAATTTAGAATTTTGGAAAGCTTCCCTCACTCTATAATTTAGAGATGTGAAAAATATATCGAAATATAAATATATCGATATTTTTTTATATAAAAATAAATATTTATATCGTGATATTTTTTTTCCTCAAATATTAAAAATATTCGATATATCGATGTTTATCGGGTGATAAATATATTATCATCGCTACGATATTTTTTACATATTCTCACAAACCGACTATAAATACTGAACTTTTTCAAGTTCATTTTGTTAAATTTATACACATAAATTGTTTAGTTTCTGTTGAAGAAAATGAGTTAAAATAATAAGCAAGCCTCCAAGAATTCATTCCCTAATTTATCCAATAATTAACCAAACTTATATTTATCTCAACTATCTATTTGTCCATCCTCATTTATCTTTACACCATCTTCTAATGACGTCAATAGGCCCCATGCAGCAGCGAAAATATTTCATTTAATTTTTGTGTGTTCTCCCCTCGTGTCGCTTTTGGCACAAGTTGCAAATTAAATTTAGATTTCATGCACGTAACTTGGGGAGCCATTCAGGCAGCAGCGCTACAAGAACCTTAATTACTTGGCCAACTTGCTGCGGATGCTGCCCCCTTTTCCCTGGGAGAAATGCCAAGGAGTATCGGAGAATCTCTGAGAAAAGGTGGAGGCAGTGGGTGGAGTCGCCTGGAGTGGAGTGAAGCTGGGAGTTTCCCCGGCGAGGGGAGCGAAATCAATACGCGAAACATTAACTCGAGCACTAAAGACACGCCATGGAGTCATTAAGTTTCCACCAGACCAGAACTACACAAAGAAAAAAATAGTTTTAGGATGATGATATGTGTTCATTAAAATAAAATAATGAAAGCAAACTGGATATGTTAACCACCTATGAAAACTTTAGTTTCAGAATTCTTTAAACTAAAAACAAACCTCCCTTAATTTCCACAATTATATATTGACTTACAATTGTAAAACCTTAACCGGAGGATAAGGATATATTAAGTTTTTAAACTTACTTTAATTTATTTATTAAATTTAACGTATTTTTTTATTTCTAAAAAGTATGCACTTTTTGAAACTAAAAACAAATCTTCCTTAATTTCTACAATAATATATCGACTAATAATTGTAAAACCTTAACCGGAGGATAACGCAAACTTTAAAAAATTGTTAATGAGATCAAAAGAACATAATATGTATTAGTTATATAAAAATTAGTCGACCCAATAATTGATCTACCTTAATTTCAACATTGATATATTTATTTTTAATTGTAAAAACAAATACAATAAATCTGATTGATGGAATATAACCGTCTGTTAACCGTATAATGTTTTTAAGTGAATTATTATAAAAAATTAAGTTTACCCATACAAATTAAAAATTCCTTTATTTCTTAGTAATACTTTTTCCCTGTGCACACCTACTCGAACTAAAAAAGAAAGAGAAAATTCTGTGTTGGTGTGATTAAAGGCGGACGAAGCTGTCGCCGCCATCATCGAACAGTTTGTCATAAATGGCGCCATATTGACAGCGAAAAAAAAAATCGAAAAAGAAGGCAACACGACTGAAAAAATTGTTGACAAGGATAAAGGGGGAAAAGGAGAAAAAGAAACGAGTAAAGAGGATGGGAGATGGTAATGAAATATTATCAATATTTGTCAATATTTACTCAACCAGAAAGTCCGGAGGAAAATTAAAAACTACAAAGGAAAAAGAGGATTATAGTTGATAAATACAACAGTTTAAGCTCTGACCGAGGTCCGGGTAAAAGCATTAAGTTTTCTGGCAAATAAAAATTTTTTTAATATCAGAACAAAATAAATGTTCATTCGTCAAAAAGTATTTTAGTTCAAGCCTTAATTAGATATTCGAATTCCGCTTAAAAATGGCACCCAACTTGAATAATTCAAGGAAAGAATATTGAGATAAATAAGCAAAATTTACGCATTTCATAAATCGAAGCATAAAATGTCTTTTGAATAATTAAGCAACCATTCGTTCAGGTTATAAAAATTCACCCAAAAATCAGGCCGTCATAAATTTCAAATCAATAACTTTTTAAACAATCAACAAAATCCGTAAATAAAACTTTGCCAAGAGATGTCAATGAAACTCATAAATTTTATATGAGCAACAGCATCAGGTTTTTGGGATAAAATGTTCATGTATTTCCACTTGAGATATCAATTTTTTTTTGTTTATTTGTAGCAACCTTTTTAGGAAACATTGCGCGCCGAACATTTTTATGACAAAAGAAAAGTTTGTGTCTACCATCGCGCTTCGTCCTCTCCTCGTGAGTTTGCTAATTTCATTTCATACAAGGAACACCCACAATGTTTTTACACAGAGAGAAAAAAGGCGTGTGAAAAAGAAAATACATTTTTTAGTGTGGCCAGCCTCAACTTAAAGCGTGAAAACAACAGTTGGGAATTTTAGTGCAACGCAAGCGGTTGTTGAGCCATTCCTGTGGGCCCCTTGTATGCTTTGGACTTACCATTGCGCTATAATTCCCAACTAGATCTAGTCAGGGGCTGTCCATATATTACGTAATCACGTTTTTGATGATTTTCGACCCCCTCCCCCC
>JAEIIF010055373.1:0-24109 GCA_018874455.1 Drosophila trapezifrons
TGTGTCGGGATTTTAAATTGCCTTTTAATGTAAAGCACAAACTTTTGGGTACCGGGTATCGATCACACTCGACTGTAGCTTTCTTACTTGTTGATGCTGGAGTTGCTGATGCTACTTCAGCTTCTAATACTCTTGCTAATGTTGTTTCCAATGTTGTTCTATTCCATGTTGCACCTGGTGCCGTAGCCTTGCCTAAAATTATTAGAGTAATATACTCTTAATTTAATAAATAAATAACCTAACCTACTCTTAATTTTTTTAAATTTCTTGCTCTGGCTATTTTTAAGACATTTTAAAATTCCCAACTCCCAAGTCAGACACAAAACCTCCTACGTGATCCAGTTTTGCAGAAATCACAAATAAGCCGCTTTACCAGGCCTTATTAATGTTTCAAGACATTTGGCTGTAAGTCCTCTCGCATAATTAATAAATTTGAATCCCGAGCCACTTAGCAAGTTCTTAAATATGCACGGTTCATGAAACCTGTCTGAAATAATCGCCTTAATTTTCCACTAATTCCGCATTTTCCTCTTCTCTTTGTCTCTGTCGTTGCAGGTAAAGAATTCTATATTTTGGACTTTAGCGGTAACTGAGGAAAACCCTCGAATAACGAAAAAAAAAACAGCTCAATTGGCGGCACACACCCACTCAACGCCTTTCACACCTCGCGCGAACAAATAAACACTGCTGATAATAGTGAGGCCAAAACGAAGCGAGGAAAAATAATGTAGGTAAAAGGAAAAAATCAATTTCAGCGCGAAAAAAGAAAGCCATGAAATGTGCAATTGCCATAAAAACGAAAAAAAAAAAAAAAAACGAAAAAACTGCAACTGTCAACGAGACACAAAAAACTTTGTTGTTTACAATTTGCCGTTGTTGTTGCTGTTGCTTTTTCGCTTGCAGCGCTTGCAAAATATTGAATTCAATTTAAAGCGCAAGGGGCGTTCATAAATCTCCGACAATTGTTGTTGGCGGAGTAAGAGATGGGGCCGGGTCGGGTATTGTGAGTAAAGGAGAAGTAGAAAGGTGCACAGGAAAAATTGGAATTTAAATTTGACAAAATGTGTAAATTTAATGCAAGGATAATTTCTTTTTTATTTCACATTTATTTGTGCTGCCGAGTCTCGCTTTGGTATTTTGTAAAAAACATTCATATAAAGGTTGCAAACAAATCAGCCAATCGAACACTTGAAATGTATTTTATCTTAATTCTCATCTTTTAAAAATAAAATTACAAATATTTAACCATAAGAATTTTCTTCAATTTCCCTTAGCTCGCATTAAAAGAAAAGTTAATTCCACAATTAAAACCTGATAATGATGCCTGGCATGTCTTGCAACGGAATACCCTTGTCATCGAAATAATCCCAAGAAATATATATTCTTTTTCTCTGTGCACTTCTGGCCAGGCAGGGGAAACGGTGAAAGAGTTAAAGTCGGATTATGGTCATGCACTTACTCCCGATGCCGAAACCTTCCCTTCCACTCATTGTCCGCGCCGTCTCTCATCCGCTCACTCATTTATTCCTTTTGATTGCCGTCGTGCGAGGGAGATGGATGGTAGGGGATGGCAGAATGGGAGGGGAGATCGTAAACTGTCAGCGCAATTAAAATAAATTGAAACTGAACTTTTGTACATACAGTGAGAAAATAGCACGAACGCTATAAATATATTGAATATATTTAATTTGTTGGCTATTTTCGTATTGAAATTTTTGTTGAAATTTAAATATGATATAGTTTATCACCTCTAAATACCTTTAGGTTTAATATGATTAAGGAAACTGGTTCTAAGGACTATGTTACCTATTTTAAATGCTTAAATATTTTTCCAATAGGATATTTTATATTATAATAAACTCAATTAGGTAAATCCTTAGAATAAATAACAATTATAAGGCTAAATGTTCAAAAAATAAGAGATATACATTTGATAGATCTTTGGAAACTAGATTCCCCAATTGTTGAACCATTTCCAACTAAAGATATTATTAAAGCTGCATGATTTCAATAAGTTTATATTACCTGATTTAATAATGAAAGTTTATGATTTTTTCTGCGTGCCAAAATACAAATTTTTGCGCAACTTTTCCCGCCCAGCAGCTGTCGCATAATTCATCAACTATTTAGGCGGCAGTAAAAGGAAAATTGAAGAAAAATTTGCGTGTGTGTCGCAAAAAGTTTTTCATTTTTAGCATCTTGATTGTTTCGGAGGGGCGGAGGGGAGGAGGAAAGATTCAGAAGATTGAGGAGCAGAGCAGGAACTTTTGCCTGGTAGCCGGGGACAGAAAACGTTTGCCTGCCATGGCCATGGGCAACTAAATGAACGTTCCACCGTCCTCGGTCCTCTGTCCGCTGTCCGTCCCTTGATGTCCGTTCCGTCCGATGGCTAACCCGTCTCTTTCCTTTAGCCATGCCCCCCCCATCTCTTTCTGTGCGGTTACCTTCCTTCGCTGCTCGTATCTCAAATTGTTCAACTTCATCAGCAAAAAGTAAGGGAAAAGATGCTGCCGCTGCCTGCCGGTGATTGTGGATGTGGCTCTGCATGTGGCTGTGGATGTGCTGCCAAATCACACCAAGTCAGGCTACCCCTTATCCCCGATCCCCGATCCCCTCACTCCCCAGTCGATTGTCATGAGTCTGAGCCGAGACTCTTTGCTTTTGTCCTTTTTGTTCTCCAGCAACAGCAGCGGCAGCAGGAGCATCGGTGGAATATAAGACCCCGAGGACCCGGAGCACTTGAGCCCGGTGCCCGAGTTGAGGAAGTCAAGGGAGATAAGGGAAGGGGGCTAAGCACGAGGAGTTAAGCGGATGCATAATACGGAAAAATGTCTTGGAACACAAGAGGAAAGGGGGAATAATGCTACACTTCTCCGATTGGAAGCTGGGGATACACTTCAACTTGAAGAGTAGTAAGAAATATACTTTTTCTGCAGTTTTTTCATGGCTGAGTAACATTTTTCTTTAACTGTCTTTCTGTATTTATGTTTTCTACATTTATTGGGATTCCCTTTCAAGTTTTATAATCTATATGGAAAGTCAAGCAGATACGTAGAGCTCAAGGGAAACCCTCAAGAGGCTATCTGCGGTATTTGTCACCTTTTATATCAAAGAATTTTAAAGAATTAATAGAAAAGTAAAGTGAGAATCAAGTCAAGTAGAAAGCAACCCAGTTTCAACTCTACTCTGTTCAGTCAAAATTTAGGGCCCCTGGAGCTGCTCCCGAGAAATGGCTCTCGTCCAGATAGATGAGTGCGATTTCCACGCCCATCGCGACGCCCAGCAGATGGTGGACACGTGCCAGGACTTTGTGGACCACCTGATCGTGGCCGAGTTCCTGCCGCACAGCCGTTGGGTGGCCTACATCAATGTTCGCACCCTGGAGCAGGTCCCCTATTGCGTTGAACTAAGTCTCGCCGGCTATCGGATCGTGGCCTATGACTTTGATCATGTGGCCGATGAGGTGGCCAACTGTGACACCATCTACGCCTCTGCCCACCAGCTTCTGGCCGGGATTAGTCCTCTGTACTCGGAGATATATGGCTTCGGACGAGTGCCCCTAAAGAAGATGGGAACATAAGAGCTCCTGGGGGCGTGGCAGGTGCAAAATTTGTCTGCTAATTGCTAATTGCCGCCCCGAAAAGTGATAATTAAACGTTTTGCACAGGTAAATGACTTGATTGCAATAATAAAGCCTGCAGCTCTCGGCTCTGGGTTGGATTTGGACTCGTAGTTGGTCCCGGGGTCTCTCTCTCTCCTTTGATTAATTGCTGCCAAGTGTGCGCAGCGGGAGAGAGAGAGATAGAGGGCGGAGCAGGTTGCCAGGTTGATTGACTCAACTTGGCACTCTCCGGACCTTTTGTAGCGAAAAAAGTTAACAAGTTTTTGTGCCGTTCCACTTGACTGCCGCCGTCGAAGGAGGCGAATGAAGATGCAGACATTGGTTGGGGCTCCCAAGCTCTCCAAGCTCCCAACTCCGAGCACCGAACACCCAGCCCAATCCAACTTGGTTTACCCCGCCACCTCTCTGGAGCCCCTGGTCTCGTATTCCTCTTTTTGGCCGGGTACCAAGCCAAGCCAACTAAGGTTTTTATCTAGTTGAGTCCATCTAGTCGCTTGCCGTCCGTCCCACGGGTGTCTGCCGTGGACAACTCACAGACGTAGATGCCAGCACACAGATGCACAAACGCAGATACAGTCGGACGTCCCTAGGTCCAACTCTTAGGAATTTAGTGTCGAAAGCCATTGAACTATTTATTGAATGGAATTTGTGGGCTAAAAGGACCTTAGCATTCTTAATTAAGGAATAGATTTTGCTTATAAGAGATTATATGAAGTCATATTGATTAAATCGGAATTTAAAGATACCAGGGAACTTAGTGGAGACAAAATATAAATTAAATTTAAATGCAAAAGAGTGTAGAAGTTTATTTGTAGGCTACCTGACAGTGTTTGGGCTATCGGAGCTCTACTGTAGTCGAGCGAACGCATTTGCTTTGGCGTCCGTATCGGCCATGTCTATCTGAGTTGGCTCTCCACTTGTCTATGCTCGTATATTTGTCCATTGAAGCATGCAATTGATTGCTGCAACGGCAACAGCAGCAGCAGCAGCATTATCCCCCTCCCTTGTGGAACCCCAGCCCCTCCTCGGCCTGCTGCGCTTTAATTGCCTTTTCATTGCAGCCCGTCGGCCTTTTGACTCAGGCCTCCTCTGCCCGAGTATGTGTGTGTGTGTAATTTGTGGTTGTTGTTCTCTGTTAATGCATTACATGAATTTTAACAAGCTTTGCATTCTGACTGACTATCTTCTATCCCCCCCTTTGGGGCCCTCTCTCTTGTTTGTTTATTATAGCCGCATCTCTGTGGATGCAGACATAATTTAACCTTTGCCTGCCTCATTTTAATGCTGTTCATTTCGCAAATTTTCAATCAATGGTCATATCTTTCTTTGCCTGAAATCTAAAGAGAATTGAAGAACGAAAATTTAAGAAGATCTGGTATTTTAATCAATGGGATCACGGAAATGCTGGATATAAAAAGAGGTGCTTAAAAATACCAGTTCAACTAACTTTATTTATATCAAATTCCATTTAAAGTCTACTGAAACCAAAGCCATTTTTTATAACTAGTTCCATTTGGCTTTTATTATTTAATTTGCCTCAATCGTTTCGAGTGAACTCGTTAAAAAGTGATCATTATAAAGTGTAGGGTATAAAAAAAACGTGAGATAATTGGTCGAGCTATTTGGGGAAATTTGCGAGCCACTTTGATATTATATTCGTTAAAATATTCCGAATTTCATCAGCTCGCTTAAACATGACAGATATAATCAGCTGCTTTTTAATAATTACTCGATACCAGAGTTTATCTTTCCGGCTATCTAAATAATTGGATTTCATTGTTGATTCGTTGAACACGCAAATCACATACATAACTAGTCCGTCAATTCAGCTTATTTCTCTACTAAAGTTTATACAGAGAAAAAAATGTCTTACGTATTTACATAACTTTCTTTCATATTAAAAAGTAAACTTCCTTTATTTTATATGTTAAGGGTTTCTTAGGAACATTATTAATAATATTAACAGAGATACAAATAAAGAATTTGTTATACCTATAATAAGAGTAACTGATTAAAGTCGCTTAAAAGAAGGAAAAAAGGTAGACAAGCCGAGTCAATACCTTTTTCTTGGGCTTTCCTAAGATCTCAAGGGCCCACGTGGGGCGCCAATTCGATTACATCGTACCTGCGCTAAGTCGCGACTTCCTCAGCTCCAGGCCATTTTCCCGCCGTAACAAAACTTCTGTGCAACTGTTCTAAAACTACTCCTAGTCTAAATATTCAATCATCTCATAGAGGATTCATATGAGCCCCATGTTAAATTTGAGCTGATATTATTAAAGGATTTTCTCTGTGCATTATTCCCTCCCCTTCCAATTCCATGGAGCTGAAACAATTCCGTGTTAGTCCAACTAATTGGCCGCGTTTTTGGTTAATTAGCGCACCAGCAGCAAGCAACACTGGCAATAACCACCGACCACGGCAACCATGGCTGTCCGATGTTAGCTGTCCGCTGTTCACTGTTGGCTGAAAATGAAATCTCTTTGCTGTCGCACACGCGCTTTTATTGGCACTCAAATTGGCAGCTAAACTTTGGCAGCAAAAACAGCAACAACAACGATGATATCAATGCAGCCATCGACCGACAGGCAAGCGCAACAGCGACACCAACAAAAACAACACTAACGACCATCGGCCGACGACCGACGACAACTATTTTGTCTGCATTAAAACGTTGTAATTATTTTATGCCAGATAACAATTTGATATTGTCAATGCCGCAAAATGTTCAAGCCAAAATTGATGAGACAGGCACGGCACGGGAATGGGAATCGTGTGAGTTAGATGGATGGTGGCTAAATGCAAATCGCTTGCATCGTTGTTGTTTATGCTAATCAGGGTGAGCCGCCGTCGACGCCAAGTTTCGTTGCAGCAGCAAATTAATTGGCTTTTAAAACCGTGTTTGATCGCCATCTCGTTTGTAATGCAAAATAAACATTTTTACATTCAGTTAACCAGTAAATACAATATTAAACTCTCGACTCCATTCGACCGTAACTCAATCAGGTGCCCAGAGCTTTTATTCTGTTTGAGATATTGTAGCAATCGATGAAAGATAATAAACTGGTGGTGATTTAATGCAAAATAAACCTTTTGTTGGGTTCTTTTCAAGGGGAGATTGTATTTTCAGCTTATAAAGGATTAAAAACCCAATCTTGACATCCATTAAGCCTTAAAATGAAAGCTTCAAACTCTACTTAAGTAATAAGTATCTTAAAATGAAAGCTCCCAACTCTACTTAAGGAACAAGTATCTTAAGCTGTGGAATATTAAATCGATATTGCTTTAAGTTGAGCTCTTCAAGGATATGTGACTTTATTAAGCTACCGTGTAGCTGCCAGCGATTTCCATGCGAATCTGGTTCACTCTAAACTGCATTTTTCCCCCAGACAGCAAACGAAGCATACTAAAAATGGGGAAAACACTGCAGCAGCAGCAGCAGCAGCGGCCACAAGGATAGGGGCTGAGCAAGGGGGTGGCGGCAGGCGGCTGTCATCAGTTGACAGCCAGCAGCAGCAGCGTCACCTTCGTCGTTGTAGCTTTTAACAATTTGCAATAAATTAGCCAAGGCAACTGTGCAGAGTTTTCACTTGAAGTGCAACTCGAAAAGCATTTTCAAGGGGGAACCGAAACGAGAGGGGAAAATTGCACAGCACAAAACTATGTAGAAATAAATTTAAAAATCATAACTTATGTAATTTATTTATATTTTATTCGTGCTAGAAATATAAAGCAAGCTTGTACATCAGTTTTTAGACTCAGAGACAGTTTCCAACCTCCCTGTCAAATCATTTAACAGGGATCCAGACTCTCTGTCAAATCTTTTTCCGCTCGGCAAAAGAACAGCTGATTTCCGATAGCCAAATAAAAAAGAATAAGAGACCAGCTGCTTTGAGTGGTTGTGAGAATCAAAGCAACCATGTGGTTGCGCCTTGCAGCCCAATTCACAGTTAACAGCACTAAGAGTTATTCTTTAATGTTCAGATTAATTTTAGGAGGGCAGAAAACCGTTTCGCTTTACAACTTTATCTGGTGATTATCTTTTTCGGACAGATAGCTATCAGGCACTTTGACTGTAAGGGTAGAAACCGGCAATGAATAATTTTGTTCAAATTATTATAAATATCTTTCATTTTATCGAGGCTAGTAAAATATTACTATTCTATTTATGAAGATTTTTCGCTGTGCAGGCTACACTTTGTGCAATTTTTCCCTGGCGTTCCCCACAATCTCTCCCTTCTTCACTGCAACACTTTTTTACCACAACAGTTTCCAAACATGTCTTGCCAATTTCACACTCAAACTGCCTGCTGCCTGCCTGCCTGCCTTTGCCTGGCCGACGTCAGCTGGCTCTAAGCGATTTCTACCTGGCCAGCCTCATTTGTTGGTCCCTGACCGCTCCGGCCGGGGTGGGACTTTATGACGAACTCGTCGCAGCTGGAATTCGGTTCGCACCTCGGGAATGCCCCAAACCAAAAACAGTTGGCAATAGACAGGGGCAGAAATCTCCGATTTAATTGTCCAGAATTCAGAACATTTTGGTTGTGATCCGCATAATCACGGTAACATTTTGCTGAACCGTTGGCAGGGCGGTGATTATGGCTTTGACCTTATAGAAGCCCTCAGGCAACACTTCCGGCAATCCGTCGCCTTTGACGCCGCAGCGGGTGAAGTTGAACGTAGCCTTCGGCCAGGGCGGTACATATCCGGAGTCATACCTTGGCATGTCGGTACAATCGCCCAGATTGGCCATCAACAGGTCCTTGTAAAAGGTGTCTATGTACTCGATGAAAGTCTGCTGGGGAATGGACCAAGGAGTCAGCTTGTAGTCAGCCTCGTTGCCTGAGTAGCTGCTGAAAATCTGCATCTCAACCTGGAGAAGGTTTTTTCCTTTTATTTGGGAAATTAACTTTGTGATTTATCTGTCACTTACCAGGACGCTTTCATCGAGATCAATGTTCCAGAAGAAGGTGCCCGAGAAAAAGAATTCTCCCCTGCCAACGCGCTCGATTCGCAAATCCATGTCCATGGCACTCGGGTTACTAGTCTCACCGCCAATCCAGAGGGGTTTGCATTCCCAGTTGGACTGAAAAAATAGCACAGGACTAGTATAGTAATAACCTTTAAGATAAATTAGTTTTGTTTAAGATTTTCCTCAATTTGTTTTACTAATTTTACAAAATTTGCTTAAAAGATTTTAAATATATTTTATTTTAAGACTGGAAATTGAATAATTATTATTTAGAGAGGACTCTTCAACCCTTTTAATCTTTCAATAAATAGGAACAAAAATGTGAAATGTCAAGGACATCTACTTAGTCTTACCTTCCCAACACAATCATCGTACAGGTAGACCAAAATTAACACGGAAAGAAGCAAATGCACGTTAAAGGAATACATTTCTGGGTCAATTGTTGAGGTTGGTTGCAGCTTGCCATCTTTTATAGTTACCGGGTCACGTTTATTTCTCCCATATTATTTCCGGCACGGCAACATTGTTTAAATCTAAAAATTGTATACATTTTTACATTATTTTAACTACTAATGGGACCGGATCAGGTAAATCATGTCAACCTAATCTGAAGTATTCCATCTACGAGGGCTTGTAAACATGGCTGATCCTAAACAGCCAAAACCTAATTAAATTTAGAGAAGTACAAGCTTGTCGATGTTCCAAATTATATATTATATTTAGTTTGCAAGAGCTAAACATTTTATTAAATATTGTAAAATGACGATCTTTTAATAAAGATTTATTTGAACATACAAAATAATTCGAATACAAAATATACCGAGTCCAAAAGAAAGAAGAAAGGAAGCTATCTTCGGTAAACCAAAGTTTGTATACCCTTGCACCTTGCAATTGGATCCATATCGGTCAAAGTAAAAAATAACAAAGTTATGTCAATTTAACATTTTCTGATAAATTTACAGATCGATCCTATGGCAGCTATATGATATAGTTGTCCGATCTTGATGAAATTAAAACCCTAAATTGAAAATCGTATAAGACAGCTACATTATCTCGAAATTTATTGAAACATGTTGAAAAACGGTGAAGTTATAATGTTTGTTCTTTTAATGTCACAATCGTTCCTTTCGGCAGTTATATGATAAAGAGTACTAATAAGAATAAAACAAAGACTATCTGCAACATTTTATTCAGATAGCTCTGAAACTGAGAGACTGTGGTGCTTATAATCGGACAGACAGACGGACAGACAGACGGACAGACAGACGGACATGGCTAGATAGACTCGTCTGGTGATGCTGATCAAGAATATATATACTTTATGGGATCGGAAATGCTTCCCTCACTGCATTGCAAACTTCTGACTAAAATTACAATACCCTGCAAGGGTATAAATATAGAAGAACCCGCTTCCTGAAAAAAACCGATATAAAAACCAAACAAATTAGACAATAATCAATTTATTTGTTACTAATTACGGGCCCTTGACATTGAACAATTTTGTAAATAAAAGATTAATACCAAATACTTTACAATAAAAAAAAAGTTATGGGCAAAAATTCATAACTAAATAACCTTGGAAATGACCCTGATGATCAGGGTAAAGCCCCACTCGACTTGACCGGTGGTTTTATAGACGATTTTGTAGTAACCTTCGGGAGCGATTTCCGGCAACCCCTCGCCGTTGGCCACACACCTGTCCAGCTTGTACACTCCTCGTGGCCAGTGAGGAACCAAATCGTCCCCGAAATCGGGAAAATTGGAGCAGTGACCGACGTTCTTGATGAACGCGTCCTTGTAGAAGCCGTTAAGGTACTCGATGTAGGGCTGCTGGGGAATCGACCAGGGCATTAGCTTGTAGTCGCTCTCGTCGCCCGAAGTGCAGTGATAGGCATCTCCTTCCACCTGTCCAGAAAATAATAAAACATTATCAGTCTGGGTACGAAGCCAGGACCAAGGAATCTACCATGGTGTTGTTGTCCACATCGTAGTTCCAATCCAACGTCATGGAGAAGGCAAACTCGCCACGTCCCAGACGATCGACTTTTGTTTTAATCTTCAGGAGCTCCTCGTCGGAGGTAAAGGACTTGAGGGAAAGGGGCTCGTAATCCCAATTTCGCTGAAATCAAGAGAAAGTATTCGAATAAATTATAATATCCTGGCAGGCGAATATCCTGACATACTCCTGCATTACAGCTGGGGATCAGCAGGAACTCCAACCAAAATCCGGCGAAAAAAACCAGCAGCGAGCAGCGATTAAACATTTGGCCAAAATTATACTTAGTTCTAGTTTCGTTCGGTTGGTGTTTATATAGCCAATATCGGCAGGTATTGCACGACATTATTACGTCTGCAGCTTGTATAAATTATATAAAACCCAATTGAATTTTCTACATTTTTTCAGCACGTGTAGTGATCTACACGTCTTGCGTGCCAAAAACTAGTCAAATTCATTAAAAAATTATGAATAAAATAAAAAAACAATTTTTTTTAAGAAAAATTTGTAATAATAAAATTCATGTCACGTTAAAAATTGTACACATCATTGGAAAGCCTAGATTTAGCCAAAAATAAAGATTTTACCGCACTTGTGCGTTATTTAAATTCCGAGCATAGTGTGCGTGTGCCGACTGAGGCCGGTCAGAGAAATATGCTGTCCCACGAGTCAGGGCTTTGGGCACCACTGATTTAATTAAGTGAAGACAACTAAATAAAAATATTACTTCGATTTCCCAATCTTTAGGTTTATGTTCTCTTATAAAGAATATTTATAAAACAAAGGATTACTAATGCACAAGAAAACAAAAGCTTTCAATAATTCTTAACGTCTTAAAACATTTTGGTAGTCAATTTAAAAATTCCTGTAAGTCCCCATTCGGGCTGGTCCGTTCCTCTCATAGTAAAAATGATCTTGTAGAATCCGGGAGGAGCGATCTCGGGCAGTCCACTGTTATCTCCAACCACGCATTTGTCTGCCACGTAGGTCTGGACTGGCCACGGCGGCTGGAACTTGCCCTCGAACTGCGGAAGATTGGAACAGTGACCAAAAGCCTTCATTATCACGTCCTTGTAGTAGGTATTGAGGTAATCATAAAAGGATTGCTTTGGAATTGACCAAGGTAGGAGTTTGTAATCAGCTTCGTCACCCGAAGAGCTTCTGTAGACAACGGCCTCCACCTGGAAAAGATTTCCAATTCTATTGTAGATTTTCCACTCATAATAAAAAAGTTAATGAAGTACCAACCATGGTCGTTTCATCCGTCATGAATTTCCACTCGATGGTGGCTGATATCGCAAAATCTCCTCGTCCTATGCGATCGATCTTAGTTACGATCTTTATCTTGTCGGGATCCGAGGTGGTGCTCGTGATCGATTTAGGTTCGTAGTCCCATTTGCGCTATTAAATATTTAAATTAATATATTTCTGAAATACATTCATTGACATACCGAAGCTCTGCAGCTGTGCAGCAGCAGGATTCCCAAAAAAACTCTGGCGATTAAGCAGCGAGAATACATTTGGACAGTTATAAACTTGATAATAACAACTGTTCCATGTTATTTATACTCGTTTATAGGAATGCAACGTTGCACGACATTATTAACCACCCATGTAAGCATGTTCTGCATTTATCTAAACTCAAAGGTCACTACTTACAAGCCTGCTTTCAGATTTTAATAATTAACAAGTTGTTGACATGTAAAAATGAATATTTTAGAGGGATAATTATATGCATGTGACACACAGTTGGAGTCCAAATATGATTATTTTCCTCCCGCCAGGGTTTTATTATGGCAGTTTTTCAGCTTTAATCCCATTATTTATTTTTAATCTATAAAAACCGCTTAACGTGTTCTTACAATGTTCTTACTTAGTAAATAATTACGATTTAAAACAAATTTGATCAGCTTTAACCAAATATTTATTTAAAAACCATTCAGAATACGTTTAGATTTCTCTGAAATACCATTATATCTTAATACAATTTATTTGTCAGCTTAAAAATAGCCGTAAAACCCCAGGTGGGTTGTCCGGGTCCTGACTTAGTAAATATAACCTTGTAGAATCCGGGCGGTGCAATTTCAGGTAGTCCATCGCCATCTATTTTGCATTTGTCGAGCCTATAGGTGTTCTTTGGCCAAGGCGGCTGGAATTTTCCCTTGAATTCCGGAAGATTGGAGCAGTATCCAATGTTCTTGTAAATCACGTCCTTGTAATAGGTATTGAGGTACTCGTAGAAGGACTGCTTGGGAATCGACCAAGGGAGCAGCTTGTAGTCACTCTCGGCTCCCGTATTACTCCGATAAGCATTGGCCTCCACCTACGACAGGGTTACATTTAGAGTTTTTTTGGGGCTAGGTTATGAAATGTGTCCTTGATTACCCACCATGGTTTTTTCATTCGCATCATATTTCCACTCGAGGGTGGCCGATAATCCAAAGTCTCCGCGCCCCAGACGATCGACTTTCGCATCAAATTTTAGCATGCTGGGATCCGAAGTGGTGGTGGTCATCGATAGGGGTTCGTAATCCCATTTGCGCTTAAGAAAAAAAATTAATCGAGGTAAACTTCTCTTGTCTTAGCCAACTCACAGCTCCCTCGGTCAAGTGGAATACCCAGAACAGAATCCAGGTTCTGATCGCGTTTAAAAATAGTTTGGAGGATGGCATTACGCTCGACTACCTTCTATTACAATGCGATCAGTGCTTGGCTTTATATATTCCGCTTCAGGTATTTGGGTTTCCTAATCTCACGGATTTATCGTGCTTGGAAAATTGTTTTCTTATCAATTAATTCTTAAAACACAACGTTATATTTCAGATTAGTATCTTAAAAACTAAATATGTAAAAACTAGTCGATTTAACTTGTAGCTAAATAATTATTTTTAATACTAACAAGCTCCAGATTTTTCAGAACATTATTCATATTCCAAAAACATTAAATAAAATTTCTGTGTTGCCATTTTTATTGCCCATTAAATTGAAATAATTTTCTACATGCTACATATATTATTAGATGTCATATTTAATAGGGGAATGATCGTATACCACGTTGAGGTCACATTAGTTTGGTGGTAATCTTCACGACCAACACGAACCCCCAGTCCACGGGACTCGTCACGGTAAAGTTGACCCTGTAGAAGCCCTCGGGCACCATGTCCGGGAAGCCATCGCTATCGGCCACGCACTTGTCCAAAATGTACGTCTTCTGGGGGAACGGCGGCACGAACTTGTCCTCAAACTGGATCAGATTCGAGCACCCGCCCAGGTTAGTTATCACCACGTCCTTGTAGTGGCTGTTCATGAAATCCACATATGGTTGCTTTTGGATATTCAAGGGAATCAGCTTGTAGTCGCTTTCATCACCTGAGGTGCTGCGATGGGCCACCGCCTCCACCTGAAAAATATTCATAAATAAATATATTTTTTAGACTCTCAAATTAAGTGGAAGAACTGCAGATCTCTGAGGCATTCGGCTTTTCACACAGAGAGCGCCCGAAGCTGAGCGAACGAAAACCCGAATAACTCAAGGCCCTCGGGGGCATCGTGTGAGCAGCTCTGTTGTCTACAGAAACTCACCATGGTAGTGTCGTCCAGCGGGTAGTTGACCTCAATTTCGCCCGAAATCGCAAACTCTCCCCGTGCGACCCTTTCAACCTTCGTTTTGATCTTCAACTTACTCTCGTCCGAAGTATATCCAATGATGGACAAAGGCTCATAGTTCCACTTGCGCTGTGGATGGTTCAGGCGTTAAGGCTTAACTCATATCCAGGTAAAATGGGACTACTTACCTTGGCACTGCAGTTGCTTGCGATCAGAATGATCAGCAATAGTCCTGCGGAAATCGGCAGCAACGAACGGGATAGCATCTTGGCCAAATTGTGATCAAGTTAATGTCCGTTTGTGGCTTATATAGCCCCAGTTACACCACATTGTCCCTCCCTGAATGTTGTCAGCTTGTATTATCATGTTGTTATGTACACGTGATTTTAATAAGCACGCCATATATGTTGTCTGTTCCTCACTTTTATAATACTATTTGTTAAAGACGAGTCCATGAACTATTATGTGAAGAAAGACCTTCGTATTAAATTTTTTAGTTCCAGTTTAAAAAGATTCAATTCAATTTATTGTATAGCACCCCTGTCCTGACCCATAAAGGGATTAAAGAGATAAAGATCGATTGCAATCTATTCCTTTGAGAACGATCGGGGACATATAAACACTTCCCTTCTTCTGCTCGTTTGTAACTCATTAGATCTCAGATCCACAAAGGAGAATACTCGTAATTGAGGACAGCAAATTGCTGGTGACACGAACAAAAGATCTGTTGAGGGAATGAAGTCATAAATTCCCGAGCACTATCAATGGACGGAAAAGGGACGCAACTTAACACACACACACAGGCGATCTCGAGTGATCAATATATTGGAAAAGCAATTGAATGTGTCTACTACCCCGGGAACTCGGGATCGGGGTCCACTCCCTCCTCCTTCTTGGTTTCGGCTCGAGCACGAGTGTTTCCCAGCCAAGGCTCGTTTTCAGACCGTTGCCTAAGTGGCATGATCGCCACTTGAGTTTGCCGGCACTAGAGAGCACAGCATCTCGTGGTGGTGTGGCAAGCCACAAAAATAAGAAGAAAAAAAAATAATAATAAAAAAAAAGGGGAGAAATAAAAGCAAGAAAAACGAAAAGGGAATCCGCTGCACTTAATTTAATTGAACGCCGAGCCGCCGCCGCCGCCGTTGCTGTTGCCGCGAGCGTGTTGAGCCTAAACAGCCGCCGCCAACGCAATCAAATCGCGTTGCGTTCTGTGGGCATGAGTTGTGCTTGGGGAAAATCAAATTATCGCGATTCGAGCCGAATCAAAACGCGGAGCGAGTCAGGAGAGCGAGGGAAGAATTATTAGCGAAGCTCCATTTCTGTATGTATTTTTTTTTTTTATATTAACAACAGCGTTCAAAATAATAGTATCATATTCGTTATAAACTTTATTCAATATAATAAGTAACAGTTGATGTTGTGGAAGTGGATCAATTTAATTTTGATTCAAAAACTAGTTTAAAAACTTTTTTAAGAGTTCCTACATTCGGCTTAACCCGTATAATCATTTTTTTCCACTCGCAAGACCTCACAAAAAGATACTTAAAAGAGCGACCGACCTCTCTCGTGGTATATCAGGGTTTATTGTTTCTCTTGTGATTCCGCTTAATTGTACTCGAAGAGAAATAGTGCGAAGCTCTCTCAGAGTGCAGCTAAAAAGAAACTCTCTCGGTTGCTATTGCTTGTACATTGCATGCAACGATAAAAGAGATATTTCCAAAAAAACAAGCAGTCTCGAGAAAGGTAAGGAATTGTGTTCCCATTCTCATAATATTTCCAAATAAATATTATAACAATTCAGTACAAGTTTCAAATCTTGTCATCATTAATATAACTCGTCAAGAACTATTTTCTTGATCCGAACCGTATCTGCGTGTGTGTCTGCTTTTGGAGTTTAGTCTTTCTCTTTTTGTTTTCCGCTTGGCGGCTGCTGCGGTTACGATCCATTCTGGATCAAAAACGCTAATAAAAGCGCACTGGCAACTCCCCGGAGGCGTTCATTTAGCAACCGCAGAGGATCAATCTTGTACAACAACAATCTTGTGAAACAACAAAAACCAAGATGATGATGACGACGACGACGACGGCGATGAATCCAAGCGATCTCTGAACGATCTGAACGGCGGCCGATGTTTCCGACGATGTTGCCGTAAATCTTCGACTCTACTGCCCCTTGTTCTTTCTCTACATCTTCTCGGCTTCTTCATCATCTTGGCCATTTCATGTTCTTCCGTGCAAGTTAACTTAATAGAGTTGGTAACATGGCTTTTTTGTATGCTGTTTGGGACTTAAATTTAGGTTTTGTGAGCCAAATAGGTTAAGAAATATCTTTTGCTATATATGATTGCTTCTATTTCTTGAGAAAGAAATGGCTTTCCACAGTAAAAATTACTGACTTCATTGTAATTTTGAATAAAAAAGGGGAAAAAAATTATTAAAAAACTACTGAAATTAAATCTATAATTTCTTTGGAAATAATTCTACAATTTCTTAAAAAGGTCAAAATATTCACCTCCTTGATGTTATACTTCTCAGTTGGTTCTAGCGTGGCTTCGTTAAGCCTTTAAATTTTTTATTTTATTTAAAACTCAAACAAGTATGTGAAAACATATTTATGCACATGAAAATGGAAATTATAAACGTTAACCATTCAAGCAGATTCAATACGTATAGCTAGTTTCGTGTTCCGCATTTTTGGTATCACTGGCAGCTGCTGTTCTCCAGGTTTCTGTTGGGTTGGGTACTGCCTGATGTTTAGTACGTGCGGACAGGGACTTTGGCCATAACAAGCAGACACTGTCAGTTCCTCCCCTGCCAGTCTCCTCTCCCTGCCTTAACCGCCGAGAAGGAAAGTATCTTTTTTGTTTTTTTTTTTTTCGTACATCGAAGAGTGGGGAGTGTAGTGGAGTATATCGAGCTGGCCGCAAACCCAATTTAAAACACGACTTGAACGATGACCGGCGCTGTCTTTGTGGCTTTGCTCCGCCAGTTGCCTCTACCTGGTCCACTGCTGCTTGATCCACTGCTCACTCTTCCTCCTCTTAGCTCCAAGCTTGACTAGGGACCACGGTCGAGTTCGGTGGAATGTCGATCGAACGAGGCAAGAGTGAAGTAGCGGCGGGGGCTATTAGTAATTTATTGATTTGTCTAAATTATGGTGTGTTTCAATCTTCGTGTTTGTTGGCGGCGGCGTCTGTGAAAAGCATCCAGTGGATGGGTTTTATTTATATTTTGTGTTTTTTTTTTGTTCGTTTTTTTTTCGGGGCTTAACCCCTTGTTGGCACGTTAATGCCACATGCCACTGCCACACTCGCTTTGCCACCCACATGGCCGGCCGGCCGGTCGGTCGTCCACTGACGTGTGGAGTGCGTAATAGCGGATTAAATGGTGTCCGAGTGAAGGGGCTCAGGGCTCAGCTCAGCGGCAAATAAAAGATGATTGCCATGGGAACTGTTGTCTGTTGTCTGGCCGGGGCTTAAAATTCGCATTTGGATGAGATTAAATGCGGCTGTAAAAATACGCAATGTGTGGGCAGCTTTTATTGTCGAACCCCGAGCACAGTCAACAACTCAATTAATTAAGTTTCAGTCAGCATTCAGTATTCACCATTCAGCATTTGGTATGAAAATGCGAACATAACTCGGTTGACACAAACAAACAAACAAGCTCGCGAAACACAAAAAAAGAAAAAAAAAAATTAAAAATCCAACGCCGGCCCACACACAAAAAGCGTGTTTTGCCGTCTGTGCCACTTAATTATCATAAAATGTTAAGCACATGCAAATTTAATTGCTGTAGCTGCTTTTAACTCGAACGAAGCAGCAGCAGCAGAAAAAAAACTGAATGAATCAACAGAGATTCATGCAAACCAATCAATCAATTAAATGACAAAGGAGAGCATAAAAACTGTCGAATAAGGTAGAATTATTATAGTATTGACAATAACCGCGATTTCCCTTTCATGCAATTAATGAAATGTGGGTGTTGATGGTGATATGGCATTTAATTCAGCAAGGTAATATAATATTCGCAAAGTGCATTCATAGCAAATATTTATAGTTTACTGATTTCATTGCCATTTCTATTATATTAAAATTAACTTTTAAAAACAATCACTCCAAGGCAGGTACGTTCTCCCTACATTCTCTGCACACTGTACGTGTGACGGCTGACTTGAGAGTCAGGGCTTTGGGCACCTCTGCTTTAAATTCCAGATGAACACATTTTCAATAGAAAACTTTGTTTTCTGTCAGTGAGTGTTCCCTGAGTTATTACCATCTTAGGCGTTGTATAAAGCTCACACAAAAATATAAAGCTAAGCCTATTAGCCGACATCTGTGCTGGCCATTTGTTCAGGCATTAATGTTCATTTGCATGGAAATAAAATAAGTGCTAAGTAGTGAGCTGACAACAATGACGTCAACGTGTTCGGGGTGGCAAAGACGTGTACGAACTCTCGTAGAACTCGTAGAACCGTAGAATTCCCAGAGACCAAGACGACGACGTTGACGCTGACGTTATCTTATCGCCAATCGGAACGACGACTGCTACTGTGCTCGAGCACACGCACATGTTTAAATCATATTCCATATTCGGCGGCACTTGAGATCGGTGGGAGAATCGGTGGGTGTTTGAGTCCAGAACCAGAACCAGAAAGGCCCCCGGTTGTTTCGTTATCGGTATCAGTAAATTGTGCAAAAGTGCTTTAATTACCAGGTCGTTAAGGTGCCGTTCCCCCTCCGCCTTCGCCTACTCGTATATATATTATGATCCGAACGAGTGCATGTAAATCACAGTGCCTCCATGCTTTATAGTTAACCTCAAACACGCCGATTGGCGATCGCTGATAAGGGGCAATTGAATTGAGCACTTGACAGAGGGAGCAGCGACAAGTCTCTAATCTCGCGCCGCGCTCGATCGAATGGGCCAGCACTCTACATATATAGTATATTATAGCGAAAATACGAGTATATATCCCCCGGATCCCATGGATTGCAGCACCATACTGATCGCGAATCTCTCTCTTGTCTATTTGCAGTTTTGAAAATGAACCATTTGGCCCGAGGGCCGAGGCCCTGTGTCTCCCTGCGTTGTTGCCTGGATAACTCGACAAGCCACACGAGGCAGCAGCAGCCCCTTCGATCGACACACAGCAGCGACCTCTGCATCCGCATCCGCGACAGCAATTGCCTCATCATCCGCACCAGGAGCACCGTGTCCGCCGGCTGCCCGTTCCTAGGCACTACTGGTAGTACTTTGGGCCGCCCGCGCAGTGCGGCCGCCCGATCGTTTGCGTCTGCATGGAGTCAATGAGACGTAACGAGGCGAACACTAGCCACCACCCGAATAAGGTGAGCGATTGTCACACCTTCTCTTGCCATCTAACTACACAAACCTCCCACGTCGGCCTTGCCCGCTCGACTTGTCACCAGAGTTGCCAGCTCAGCCAACGGCTCCAATTCCCACTCCATTCCAATCCAATCCCGAAAAGCTGTATAATTTGTACGCTTCAAAGTTATGTGCTACGAATAGAAGGTATATTAATTATTAGATACTATATCTTAGAGACTCTAATGTTGTCGCTTCAGGTCTTTGAACTACGATAACTAATCTCGTTTTATGATACATTTTTTAAACAAAACGAGTTTTTAGATTTCTAAAAGAAAAGGTATCAGTTCCCATCTTCATTTATGGAACTTAAAAAATTGTACAGTGCAGTTTTCTTTAGTAAATATTATATTTCCATTCCATCCCATGTTTTTGTGTTTAATTTTGATTTATTTATATATAACAAATTTGTGTAGTAATATCTTAAAAGGGGTGTTATTTAATATTTAAAATTCAGTATAGAAAAATAATTAGGGCAGTGGATCATAACATGTTTATAAATTAATCAGATTATACTATAAATTGTAATAAACAATAAAATTCCTCAGAAAGCGCAAGCCTCCATTAAAAATACCAAGAAATATTTAAATTTTATTAGGAAGAATATATGAACCATGACATTGTAGAATTTATATTATTTAGTTGGCTATTTTTAGCTGCGCTTGCTTGGGATGGTGGTTTATGACTTAAGTGGGATGTTTAATAGTTGGCAACACTGTTTATCCACCCCACCAGTCCCGTTTACCACCCCCTTGGCTGATACCTCGTTTTTAGTGGGCGATAAGAGCGTAATTATTTTATTGTCATCATTTCGGGCCACTCGAGTGCCGCCTCTTGTCCGCTTTTTTTCGGCTGCTTTCTCAAGTGGCCACTAGACTTTTGCAGTGTGCGATAAGCGAAGGAAGCGATAACAGGCTGGACGGTGAACTACATTCCCTTCTCTGTTTGTTATTGCTTTATTGGGACAGTAGCTTAAACGTGTGGCGGTTAACTGATTTATTAGTTAAAGTGAAAAAACGCAATCGAGATCAGCGAGCAATTAAAGTTGTCACAGACTCAGTTATTTACAAGTCTCGTTGCCCAACACTGAAAGCTTTTTGTTTATTTGCCTTCGTCTCTCTGCCGCTGCCGCCTCTCTATCACTCTCCCGCTCTCTTGCTCTTCCTCTCGTCTCCCATGCGTTTGTATTGTGTGTTTGTGTGTGCCGTTTTCGGTGGTTGCTCTCTGCCTCTCCGGCTCTTTTTCTTTTCCTTTTTTTTTTGTTGGTTTTCCGTTCAGTCTCATCTGCCAAACGAAAAAGGACGCCGAGGGAAGGCTCGCGCAAAATAGTCCCGAAATATTCGTTGCTTTATTTATTTATTGTTTTAGTTTTGTTCGGTTTTAATATGTTAACTAAACGCGCATAATTATTAGCTAAATATGGTTATGGAATGGAAAAGAAGTTGGCAAAGGTAAAGCGAAAGCGGCGGAAGAAATTACAATTTCTATTTGAGTTTTCTTGCCGTACTCCTCACACGCACACACACTCTCAATCGCGCACGCACTCACATCTACGAACACACACATATGCGACTGCAACTTATTTTGTTGGATTTCTTCGTTTTTTTCTGCATTTGCAGGTGGCCCTGAATAGCAGCAACGTAGCAACGGAAAGCAATATTAAGAATAATAAATTGTTAGCTAATTTAAGTGCGGCAGGAGCAGCTACAGCTACAACAACGGCAACAACCGCAACGACAGCAGGAGCAGCAGCAACAACAAACGCAAACGCGGCGACAACAGCGAATCAAGCGCTGAATTTCAATAACAAAACGAAGGCAACAGCAACAACACAAGCGGCGAATAATCAGAGGAGTAACCACAACAACAACAACAATTCTAGTGCGATCAAGAAGCACACGAACACGAGTAAGTAACGGCAAATCTCACGCCGCCTCTTTTTCTCTTCCCACCAACAACGGGCGCAGTCAGGCTTGCTTTCTAGAGGGGATTTTTGTTGTTGAATAAATTAAAAGGGAATTACGCTAAAGAGGGCGCTCGCATTAAACTAATCCGCAAAAGTAAGAAAAATAAAACAAGGGTAGTTTTTCTTAATAAAAATTCTTTATATGTCAGATAGGTGTTTACTAGTCAGTGAGAGTTTAAGACAGTCAAATCTAGTACAAGCTAAATTTATTATAATTATAAATATAATAATAAATATTATAAATATATATAAATTGATTCGATTAGTTTGATCAGTATTTTCTATAATGTCGAAATATCCAAAGTAAGTTTCAGTAGATTAAAGATAGAGCCCCTCCGGCTGCTTACGCCCATGTCCCCTATCAAAAAGGGAGTCTCACTCAGCTAAAGCACGAACAACAAAAAGAGCCGATCTCATCTGTAATCCCTCTCTCTTGCTTCGCTCTTTCTCTCCGCAGAACTATCGGGTAAGAGCCCCGCTTGCAACTCCTCCTCGTCGTCGCTGTCCTCGTCGAGCAGCTCGAACTCGAGCGAGTCGAAGGACACGAACTTCGAGTACGAGGACGAGTGGAACATTGGCGGCATACCAGAGCTGCTGGACGACCTAGACGCGGACATCGAGAAGTCGGCGGCGCATTCTTCGGGTGGTGGCAACCAGGCTACCGCGCTAAATGCCAAGCAGGCAACCACAGGCTCATCCACTTCCTCCTCATCATCCTCGACATCCAAGGGCGGCGCCTCATCCTCGTCATCCTCAGCGGCAGCGGCGGGCACATCGTCATCGTCGCACAAATCGCACAAGACCACATTGCACAGCAATTTGTCGGCCACCTCGCCAACCACAATTAAGTTCACACGCCAGCCGGTGGCCAGTGGTGGAGCCAACGCCTCCTCCTCAAGCGCCCCCACCTCCAGCAGCGGTGCGAACGCGGTGGCCAAGGGATCTTCGTCTTCGTCCTCCTCATCGTCCTCTTCCTCGGGGAAGCATCATCACCACCACCACCATCACTCCAACTCGAGCAGCGGCGGCGGCGGCAGCAGCAGCAATTCCAAGGGCTACAAGTCCGCATTGGTGGTTCAACTGAATAGTCCGAGTCCACTGAACAGCAGCAGCAGCAGCTCGAAATCCCACAGCGGTGGTAGCGGGAACGGGAGCGGAGCCGGCAACGGCAACGGAAACGGAAATAACGGAGCAGCAGCGGGAGCTGGAGCTGGCAGCACATTGTCATCCTCGACATTTGCCGGCTTCTCCAAGGGCGGCAGCTTAGTGTCATCCTCATCCTCGCCAGCGGGAGCAGCTACAACGGCTGGCAGTGGTCAGCAGGGCGCCAAATTCTCCGCTGGCGGCATGTCCTCGCAAACGGGCAGCGGCAGCGGCAGCAACAACACAAGCAACAACAACAACAGCAGCGGGAACGGAAGCAGCGGCATCGGAGGCAGCAACAGCAGCAGCAGCAGCTCCGGCAACAGCACAGGAAGCGGCAGCGGGAGCAACAACACAAGCGCAGGTGGGCCGCCGAGTTCGCAAGGCGGCAACAGCGGAAGCGGTAGCGGCAGCAGCTCCAGCTCCTCCAGTGGTAAATCGAGTGCAAAGATGTCCATAGACCACCAGGCCACGCTCGACAAAGGACTCAAAATGAAGATCAAGCGCACCAAGCCGGGCACCAAGAGCTCGGAGGCCAAGCACGAGATTGTGAAGGCCACCGACCAGCAGCAGAACGGAGCCCTGGGCGCCGGATCCAATAACTCGGCCAACGAGGACGGCAGCTCCGGCTCCGGTTCCAGTTCCACCAACTCGTCTTCCCTGGCGGGCAGCAATTCGTCGAGCAACGCCAGCAGCGGCAGCTCCTCCAGCGGCAGCGGCAGTTCGTCTGGGAGCAGCAAAAAGCACCTGAACAACGCCAACGCCGGCAGCGGCTCATCCTCGTCCGGAGGAGGAGGCGGCGGCGGCGGAGGAAGCCAGAACAATGCCGGAGGTCATGCCAGCGGAGGGGGATCCTCCGGCAGCAGTCAATCCACGCCGCAGGGCACCAAACGCGGCAGCTCTGGCCATCGGCGCGAGAAGACCAAGGACAAGAACGCACATTCCAATCGCATGTCCGTGGACAAGTCGGCGGCGGCGGCCTCGGCAGCCGGCGAAAAGGATACGCCAGAGAAGGGCTCGGGAGCGGGAGCTGGTGGATCGCCGTGCTCATGCAACGGAGAGGTGGGTGCCCCTTGCTCCCATCACGCCTGCATCCGGCGCGCCGCTCACATGTCCAACTCCGGCGGCAGCTCGAATTCCAGTGGCGGCACTGGCCAGAACAGTAGTGGATCCGCCTCCATGTCGGCAGTGCCACCGGGCGTGTTTACACCCTCGGCCGGCTCACCTTCCGCGGGTTCACCCTCGGCCGTGGTGCCAGCGGCTGCCTCTCTTCTGGCAGCCGCCGGAGCAGCCTCTTCGTCCGCCTCGCAACTAGCAAGCAGTGGTGCTGGCGTCGTCGGAGGATCGGGAGGGGCTGCCAACGCTCCAGGACCCCCGGGCAAGGACGCCTCCGGCAGCATTAAAATCTCCTCTCAC
>JAEIIF010055377.1:0-11862 GCA_018874455.1 Drosophila trapezifrons
ATTATCTGCAAGGGTATAAAAACTTCGGCTTCGCCCGAAGTTAGCTTTCCTTTCTGGTTTATTTTCTTTTTCTTCTAGGGCCAATCGCAATTTCCTGAAATTTTTTGTTTTCGTTTAGATGAGGTTTAGATCCATAAGAGACAAAATATGTTAGGATCAAAGGACGAACGTGTAACTGGTGCGGACCAGAACTAAACGCCTCCTAGTGGAATATCTCCAAACTAAGTAACCAGATGTTTTCAAAACGATAAAAAACCGCCAATTTTGCTTGGCAAATAGCTGGATTTTTTAGGAGGTAATCTCGACTGGTTGAGATTTTTTAGGGGAAGACTGGCAACACTGCTAGAACGCGCAAATCAGCATAAAAAAAAGCAAGCGGAAAATGATTGCCGCCGCCCGCTAACCTCCCCCGCGCCACACACGCAGCGTTATCACAGTCCCAGCGCCACCGCCAGCGCCCCGCAAGTGGGCGAAAAGTGTTTGTTTTTACGTTTGCATTCGCGTTTTGGCAACTGGCATATGTATTTCGGTGTGTGCGTGTGCGTCAATTCAGCCGTCAGAAGAGCACGTCACGTAGCATAAAACGCGAGAGTTTTACAAGAAAGTGTCGCAGCAGCAGCAGGAGTGGGAGGGGGCGAACGGAAACGGGAACGAACGGGAAATGTGAAGAGTACCTCAAAGAGGAGAAGCGACAGCAAGAGAAGCCGCAACAACAACAAGAACAGATGAATGGGCCACTCTTCTGCCAAATTCTAACATACATACATATGTACACTCGACGAATGCAGCGGACGGACACGGGACACACACACGCCACACTCTCCCACACACCCACAACATTTGTTTGAAGTAGCGGCAGAGGCAGCAACAACGGCAGTCCAAGAATTAGAAGACGCAGCGCAGGTAAGCAAAAACAAGCGATAAAAGTCCCGTCCCTCTCCCCCTCTCAACTTTTATGTATTTATTTTTGTGTGTATGTATGTGGTGCGTGAGCGCGTGAGCCGAAGCGCCTGTGTGTTGGTGAGAGTACCGTTTACCTGCGGGGGACGGCAGGCAGGCAGGCACGCAAATTTCAGTTTGAATTAGCTTTCTTTGTTTATGTTTGTCATTTTCACAATTAGTCTGCACTTTTGCACACGCCGAGTGACAACTACTTCTCCTCCGCCTCCTGTTCCATCTCGTTCGCCTTGCAGTCCGCCGCTGTTAATTGTTTTACGCATTTGTTTATTCCCAAATGCGAACGGAGCCAGTGTGACCATATACTGCGTGACACTCATTGTTATGCTTTTCGTAATATAACGGCGGTGAGTGAAAAATATCTTATCGCACATATTGCAAATTGCATTTAGTCAGCGCGCAAATAATTAGTAATTGTCCATTAACCGTGTGCAGACAACAAAAAGAAAATAAGATAATTCTGGCCCGTGTATACGAGAGCCCTTGCAGAGTGATAGATACAGTGCACGCTCGATGCAGTGAACCATAAAAATAACAAGCTTGCTTACCGTACAAATGTAGGATTCTCTTACACGTGGCCTTTGGCAATACAAAATAAAGTTACTAATATTTATAGTTATAATTCAATCACTTTGGCTACATTTAAATTTATTTTATATCTTTTTATTATATTTCCAGCATTTTATTAAGCGCAGGCAGTCGAGAAACCAGGAGCATCAAGGTATAAAGAAGTGCCGCATATATAATTCCATTTTGGCTTATTGGAGAGCAAACTTAAGTGTAATACCTAAATACAGTTTAAGCCTAGATAGGTGAGTTATAACTATAATGCACCTTCCATAACGAACTATTACTAATGCCTATGCCTTTCCCCACGAACAGTACCTAACTTTAAGCTCAACAGACAACAGACAGGATGTGGAATTCCGAACCAACACACCGCCAGCAGCAGCAGCACCACCACCATCAGCATCAGCACAATGGCAACTCTACCTCGGGCGGACCGCCCGCCAAGCAGCTGGGCATGACCTCGGCCATCAGTTTGGCCGAGCCGAGGCCGGAGGATCTGCAGCGCACCGAGGAGCTGCGCGGCTCCCTGGAGCCCTACAATGTTTTCGAGAGCCAGGACGAGCTGAACCACCGCATGGAGATCCTGGCCAAGCTCAACACACTGGTCAAGCAGTGGGTCAAGGAGATTTCCGTCAGCAAGAACATGCCGGAGTCTGCCGCGGAGAAGCTCGGCGGAAAGATCTACACATTCGGCTCGTACCGCTTGGGTGTCCACCACAAGGGCGCCGATATAGACGCCTTGTGCGTGGCCCCACGGAACATTGAGCGCACCGACTACTTTCAGAGCTTCTTCGAGGTGCTGAAGAAGCAGCCGGAGGTCACCGAGTGCCGGTCCGTGGAGGAGGCCTTCGTGCCGGTCATCAAGATGAACTTTGATGGCATTGAGATCGATTTGCTGTTTGCTCGGCTCTCGCTCAAGGAGATACCGGACGACTTTGACCTGCGCGACGATAACTTGCTGCGGAATCTGGACCATCGCTCGGTGCGCAGTCTGAACGGTTGTCGCGTGACGGACGAGATCCTCGCGCTGGTGCCCAACATTGAGAATTTCCGCTTGGCCCTGCGGACCATCAAGCTGTGGGCAAAGAGTAAGTACCTAGAGGATTATATCCCTCAAAAACGAAACTAAATTCTTGGTTTTTCCCCCCAGAGCACGGCATATACTCAAATTCTTTGGGTTATTTCGGCGGCGTTACCTGGGCCATGCTGGTGGCCAGGACCTGCCAGCTGTATCCGAATGCCGCAGCTGCCACTCTGGTGCACAAGTTCTTCTTGGTTTTCTCGCGCTGGAAGTGGCCCAATCCAGTGCTGCTTAAGCATCCCGACAACGTTAATCTAAGATTTCAGGTAAGCCATGAAGAATTTCCCAAGCAGGCCTCGACGCTTTACTAATCCCTTTGCTCTGTTCTAGGTTTGGGATCCGCGCGTCAATGCCTCGGATCGCTATCATCTGATGCCCATCATTACGCCTGCGTACCCCCAGCAGAATTCCACATTCAACGTGTCCGAATCCACCAAGAAGGTCATGTTGAATGAGTTCAATCGCGGCATGAATATCACCGACGAGATCATGCTCGGTCGAATTCCGTGGGAGCGCTTGTTCGAGGCTCCCAGCTTCTTCTACAGATATCGACACTTTATTGTCCTGTTGGTCAACTCGCAGACGGCCGACGATCATTTGGAATGGTGCGGCCTGGTGGAGTCCAAGGTGCGTCTGCTGATTGGCAACCTGGAACGGAATCCGCACATTGCCTTGGCCCACGTCAATCCCAAGTGTTTTGAGTTCAAGAAGGGCCAAAGTGCCAACAATTCGCAGAACAACAGCGGGAATGAGGACGATCTGAAGCAGTCGCAGGGCAGCCAGTCCTCGGTGACATCGGCGCCCTTTTGCTCGATGTGGTTCATCGGTTTGGAGTTTGAGCGTTCCGAGAACCTCAACGTGGACCTCACGGAGAGCATACAGAACTTCACGGAGCACGTGATGATGCATGGCGTAAGTAAAATGGAAAGCCCAGACAGCAATAAACCCAAATGCTAATCTCTCTCTCTCTCTCTGACTAATCCCTGCAGGTAAACATCAAAATGCTCAAGGAGGGCATGACCATCGATGCCCGACATGTGAAACGCAAGCAGCTGTCGCTCTACCTGGACGCCGATTTTCTTAAGCGCGAGCGAAAGTCCATGGAGAGTCATAATAATTTTAACAACACGTTGTTGGCCAACCGCAAGCGGCTCTCCACGGAGCTGGCCCAATCGCAGGATAACCTGGCGCCAGGCCAGCAGCAGCCGGCGAGCGGCAATCGCGGGCGCGACAGCGGCGCCAAGATACACAGGCTCAGCGAATCGGTGAGTGCCTTGTACTATCTATCCACCAAGTTTAGGAAATAATGCTTAAATTTAATCGTTTTTATTCAGCTGACGGAGGAGAACTCAAATGCCTCGTCGGACACGCCAACTACGCCCACAGCGGCGCAAATGAATGCGCCCAGCTTCAAGAGTTCGGGCAAAAATGGCTCCGAGATGGACACCTCGGAGCAGGAGACCCAGCAGCCGCACAACAACGGCAGCAACAATGGCAGCGCCAACAGCAACACAGCCACAACGGAGGTGACGTGCTCGTGACAACCGCCAACGCTACACTCGCATCCGCCGCAGCAGCATGCTCCGCCCCCGCCGCCGCCACTGCCGCAGCCCCCCGTTCATCATCATCATCACCAGAAGTTCCGGAAGAACAACAATGCGGCAGCGGCGGCCGCCTCCAACAGCATTTTTAACCAGCGCTCGATTCTGCATGCGGCTTCCAGTCTATCGGCGGCTCTAAGCATAACCGGACACAAGCGCAAGCAGCAGCAGTATCAGCATCAGCATCAGGCAGCGACAACAACAACAACCACGATCAGCAGTAGCAATTTTGCTCACAGCAACTATCACCATGGCAACATCCACAGCAACAGCAACAATAACAACAACGCCGGCGGCGGGGGCAACTACCATAAAACGTACTACATTGATGATGATGACGGGGACAACAACCAACCACATTTGACACCTAACCAACAGCAACCAGCAGCGGTCAGAGCAGCAGCCACATCGACCACGCCAGCTGCACCTGCCGCACCATCGGCACCGACAATTTCTTGTAAGTTGCTTACATGTTTTCACTCGTTCACGTCCTCTCGCCTCTCTCACCTCCTACCTATTACCTATTTTCACACGAGACTGTTTCCGTACTCTTAAGTTGCCCATTTACTTACTTATACGTATTCCGAAACAACAGTATTTCCGCCGATGTGGAAAGCGATCTAACAAAACCCTACACTTAATTTTTTTAATTCTAAAAATCCAATTTAGATAGCCCGAGACTAAGCTCAATAAACGATGATGCAAATAAACTTTTTAAAAAAGAAAAAATGAAAAAAAAAAACAAAAAAAAATGAAACATTTTGGTATTTTTATTTTCCAAATTATTTACAGTACAACTCTTTTGGCAAGGTTTGTTTTTAGGTCTCTGTATCTGCATGGATAATACAGATAAGATACAGCCTTGTCTGGCATGTGTATTCAAAAAGCGATGTTAATAAATAAATACAACTAAATTTTCATGTTTATAAAGGGTTTATTATTTAGTTATGCCTAAGATCAATTGGAATCTATAAATAAAACGTTGGAAATCATTGAACATATCTAGTTATTATTTATTTCTGCTTAAGGTGCATAAAAAAGGTTCAGATCTACCAGTTTTCGTTACAAAACTGATTTTAAATAAAATAAGACACAGTTGATTCGAAAAATATAATGGGAGAGCCATAATTGCTAGGGTCTCCTCTAAATAAGACAATAAACTTCTTTTATATTAAATAATAATAATCAAATAAGCACTATTATGCTTCCTATGCTTTATTCGGGGAAATTAAATATTATAAAATTAAAGGGAACCCCTTTTGTCGTAAAATTAAACAACAGAACTAACCTAAGACTGGGTATCACTCCGCCAGAGATCTTAAACGGCTAAGTTTTGATTTCTTACTTTATTTTCAATCTATAATTTTGGCACACTTTATTTTCAATATATAATTTGTTTTGCACACACTTTATTTTCAATCTATAATTGTTTGCACACGTTTAACTATATAACGCATTAACTCTTAACCTTTTAATATGTCTTTGCAGTGTAAAAAGCTATAACACATACCATTTAAGGATTAGTTATCATAGTTATCTCTCCCCCCATTGATTTTTCTTGGCTTTGATGCCCCACAAACTGGAAACCCACAATATTTTATAAAAAGCGGTGAGTCCACGGCTCAAACTCTCCCTAAAGTTGCACATTTCTAACTTGACTTTGTATTTCCCGCAGGTTTCTATCATACACCACCCTCTACAAAGTTATGTTAAACATTATTCTTTCAACGAACTAACATTGCCGTCAATCGGCAAATTACAATTTGCATAAGGACATCCAACAATCGCCACTAAGACAACAAATAACATCATGACTTGAGCGCGACCTTTCAGCGGCGGAGACGACAGCACTTCTCTAAAATATGTCTTAATAATATTTGTTGTACATCTTTTTTACCTTCCCACAGCTGGTTTGAGGAGTGCGTAGAAGAGAGATGTGTGGAGAGTGTGGAGAAAGGATGGAAGGATGAGGAGGAGATGGAGGAGTTTAGAGATGGAGATGGAGGGGTCAGAAGCGGCGGATATTCTGGAGACATCCTGGAGAACAGCTGCAGTTGGAATAAACTACTTACTTAGAAGATTTCTTTATCATTTACCATCTTCTTGTTTTCAATATTTGTTTTCTTCTTCTTCTAGTTGTACAACGCTGAAAATTTGAAACAATTATGTTCGTTTTTCTAAGAAATGATATCTGAAAAAAGGTAATAACACAAAAAAACATAAATGAAATGAATATATTGATTTAATTTTACCAAATAAACGAGAAAAAAAAAAACAAAGCGAAAGCTGAAAAACCAAAAATGTTGATTTTTTACTTTAAGGTTGGGAAATGGGTAGTAAATGGAGCTACAGCTTACCAAAACATAAGTATTGAAATAATAAAAACTATGAAAATAAAAGATTACACTTATGACAGCATTATAGTTTCGCTTAATATTGTAGAAAAGAGTGAAAAAAGAAACACATTTGTCTACATTGCAGCTGGTTTTATATTACTGGATTGACTGTCATGCGATTTTTCAGTTGGTTACGCTCTATACTTCTCATAAAAAAATATATCTATGACAGAATTGAATTAAAGTAGGGTTTATGCTTGATTAAGATTAAGATCTGTTTAAAATTTCTTCGGTATGAAGTCTAATTTGTATAGGAAAGGTTTTTGGTTTGATTAGAATAGAGTCCGTATTATGGATTATATTTTTAGATTTTTACGCTCTCAACTTAGTGCGAGCGGAATTCATGGCCAGCAGAAAAATTGATTTCATACTGCAAAACAAATGTACGGCCGTTCGGCATCTTAGAGATTGTATTGTTGTTTGATAATAGTATTGATAACCCTATGTATATTTTATTATTTATGCCTCCTGTCAATGTTACCTTTAAAAAAAAAAAATGAATTAATGATACACCCTGTTCCATATTTCCGATATTAATAAACTGAAGACTAGCCTTTGTGCTTGGACATACTTTAATGAGAACAAACTTGAAATAGTGAATATCCGATATGGTATTTGGAATTTGAAAGAATGCGCCATTAGAAAAAGGAGCCAGGAGCTAGAGTTAATGCAGAACTAACTGCTGTCGTGGGTATTTCGGGATATAGTACTCCATACGCTGGTTGCGACGCATAGCGCACGCCTGGTACTTTGCCCAGTCGTTGTAGTTACTGTTGTGGCAGGACTCCGATTCGCCCTTATCAAAGAGCTCGCGGCGCAGGGGTGAGAAAAAGGGGCGTTTCGTCTTCTTCTTGCTGGAAAGGCTGCGCATTAGCCACTTCTCGATCTTAACCTCGTTGTAAATGGTGGTCCGGTTGGCGCAGACTTCGGTCAGGTTCGTCATGCTGGGATAGTAGTTCTTGACCGGATTCACGATGAGCTTGGGACGGGCCGGCTTTTGGAAGCGAAAGCGCGGATCCATAAACTGATTGCCATAGGTGACTCCCCAGGGATGGTACTCCATATCGCCATGTTTGTTCTTTCTGAATTTGGGAATATTGACGGTCAATTCGTGTCCACGATTTTCCGCATGACCTTTAACATTACTTCCCTTCGCGCTGGCACCATTTGTAGACCCTTCCTTCGCAGCATCTTTATTTTTTTCTCCATTTTCCATACTGACGGTAGATTTGTCTAAACCTTCTGTAGACCCTTCTTTCTTAGCTTCTGTATTTTGTTCTCCATTTTCCTTACTGACTGTCGAAATGTCTAAACCTTCTGTTAAGTCAATTGTAGACACCTTATCTTCTTCTGGTTTTTCACCATTACTTTCGGTCGATAAGCCTGCACCTTCTGTAGACACTTCTGCAGGCGCTTCTGCAGGCGCTTCTTCATCTTGTTTAAGATCTACTCTTTTTTTAGCTCCCTCCGCGCTAATCGGGTGTAAGTCAAGCCGATTTTTCTTTGGGAATACCTTGAAGCCAAGATTCTGGCTACGAGTGGAGCTCCAGAAATCCTGAAACCTATTGTGATTCAGATCGAGCTGCCTCGCAGCTCTGGCCGGCGGAGTGCTAGCCAGTGGCTCTGGAGCGGGAAGCCGCCGCGGCAGAGCATCATTTTCTTGCGCTTGGAAAAACTTTTGGGAATTCACAGAACTGAAGTTTTTCCTATGGATTAGAAAACTATAATCAACTCACAATTAAGGCCGTGATGGCCAAGACGAAAGCTTGGAGGACTGCATAGCAATGCATTGTATCCCAAATCACGGAATATTTTAGTCCGAAATATTTGATATTTTTGTGTATTACTTCCCTTGTCGGAGAAGTGTAATATTAGAATAATGTAAGGTAAAGTTGTGCTGAAACTAAAGACTTTTCAGTGACTTAAATATCAAAGGAGAGTATGTCTAGAAGGGAGATTAATTAAAAGGAAACTAGATCCCTAAATCGAATCATCTTCCTTGAAATGGCCCCTCTTTCATTTATTTTCTAACTAAAAATATTACAAATTCATTTAAAGTTTCTAGATTCTCATAAGAAATATTGATATGAGATGAAAAGAGAGATTAACTAGATGTTAATCAATTTAAATCAATTTCTGCATTCAAAAGCTTTGAAAAGTTTGTTTTCTTTGCAGCTTTACTTAGAGGTTTGAAAATCTAAGCAACTTGTAAAGGAAAAATTCCTCATATTTAAGACTCGGATTGATATATAATCGTTCCTTCAGATGTACACTTTTATTTCTAGTTAACCAACATTTTAGTTATTAATTATTATATTGCCCTTTATAAAATAAATAAATAAATCTAAATATATCCCGGTGCTTGCAAAGAATTAATAAAAATAAGAATACATGTATACAACCTTACGCATTTCATAAATTGCTTTTCGCAAACTGTTTTTATCTGTATGTAAAATAAATAAGTAACAGCTTATATTACGACTGGATGTCAGGCTCCAATAGTGTCAGGAGACTATACACAATGTAAAGAAGGAGACGCTGCTATCAAGTGGCGAAATTATGAAACCAACCCACTTCTCCAAATCCCAGAAACTTCACAGTCTTTGGATTCTTCTAAAAAAATTAAGTTAATCCTCTTGTTTAGTTAGTTACAAATCCAAGGATCGCTGTCTGTGTGTCTTTCAGGATCTTGAGGATATTCTGGCTTTGTTGGGTCTTGGCAGCCAATAGCTCCTTCAGGTCCTGGGACACAAGTTCGTTCCAGAGATAGTCATTTTGCAAGGCATCCTGAATACTGTTTAGAAACATTTGTATATCTGTGTAGATATATATTATAATACATTTAGCCCTTCCCTAAAACGCGATGTGGACTATATATTTGAAGGACTTTTTCCGGTTGAACATCTAAGTTGTCATGGATTTATAAGAGCGAGATCAAGAATCCCTAGGCAGGGAATCGTCGTCTACAATGCCAGATTTTCACAAATGCTATTTTCTAGAATGATATTCTGTTCTATAAACTATAGCTTGCATTTAATGATTTATTGACCCGTATATTTAAGTGTGAATATTTTAACCACAGGTTTTCCGCATCAAGTCCTCCATTATATATCAACCAAAGTAATTCCACTCGTTATACTGAGAATGGGTACAGTCTAGGACATAATAGTTGACACAATAAATCCCACATAAACGGAGGACTCTAGAGAAAGGAGTTTCAACAGGTGATGGCTACCAGTAATGTTTATACTGGTCAAGGTTGATCCTATACTTCACTACAGTAGTCCCTTGGCTTTGGTACAGTCACCGCAAAGGTACGGTGCGAGAAAGTGGAAACTTCTTGACAGATCTTGCCTGCTCAGGATACCTAAAACGGTTCAAGGGACTACACGGGGAACACACCATTCGCGCTAACTACCAAATTAACCCGACGGCGATTCCCGATTCCCGATCCCGGGTCCTTTTCGGGCTTAGCCTAATTGCGTTTCTGCGAAAATTATGCGCGACACAGCTGCGCATTTTTCCCTGTAACTGTGAGCCGCATTAATCCGTTTATGGCCACGGATTAAGTTGCAAAAATTTCACGAAGGTCGCCGCGAGCCGGGACGCGAATTCGCGGAACTTGTCCCCGAACCCCTGCAGGTAACAACGACGCCCGCCGCCCGCTGCCGCCCACACAGGTAAGCGATCGCGGACCACCAAGATCGGGGTATAAAAGGACCAGTCGCCGGCAGAAGGATCATCAGTTACCAACGCATCCTCCGACTGTGAGGTGCAAGGCAAAGGAAGTGAAGCTCCCGGAACAGCAATTATACGACAAACCTTGTTCGGTTTTGCCAATTTCCTAGCAGCACTGGGTAAAGTTTGTCCTATAATCGAAACGACCAGCAGCAACCTGTGAACCAGCAAAGGCCCCGATCTTGGGATGCATTTTGTGCAGTCATGTCTACGTGATAATCTCATCACTGGGCAAAGTGTGTCTCAAGAACCTGGCCAGCTCAGCGAAGTCTTCACCAGCAAATAAAGTTCAAAGAGTTCTCAAGATGATAAAAAGCGAAATAAGTTTTAAAATTGAATGGCGATTGTCGGTATGGTCGCTTTTTAAACCAGCGAAGTGACTAGACCGAACACTCGTGCTATAATTTTAAAATATTCAACAAGCCCAGTGAAAGTACAGTGAAAACCATCTAGATATCCATCCAAGGCGGTTGCAATTAGTTTCTTTGGTCGTCCAGCCTTAGGTGATTTTTCTGATCATAAAGCTAGACAACCATTGAAGTTCGTTGTGGCATTTGCAGCCCTAAGATGCCAGAAAATATATTTGCGAAACAGTGATTATGCCGGGCCATTCGCTAAAAGGAACGATCGTTGTGATATGCGTTCACTCACCGTTACATATCACAGTGATTTTCCTTTATAGCGCATGAATCAAGTCCAAAACTCATCGAAATCAGTGATCAGTGATCAACAGTTCCCGGTTAGGACCACAGCCTTTAAAGTAGAGAGAATAGTTGCTGTGCTGTATGTTTGCCATCTATATCACAGTGGCTGTTCTTTTTGTACCTAAAGTGCGAGACATCAAGGCTCCTCCGGTTACTGTATATATTTTTATTATTCCGCTGTCAACCCCAGGGAACTGCTGCTGCTGATATATATTATCAGGAATTCCTATATCACAGTGGCTGTTCTTTTTGGTTGCAGCGATTTGTCATCTGCGGTGTGTCTGCCTCATCCTGTCTTTGGGAAAATTGAAAATTGTTCAAAAAGAAGGGAACGGTGGCTGCTGATGTAGTTCTTAAATTCGCACAATCTATATCACAGTGGCTGTTCTTTTTTGTTTGGCAATCGATCTGCGTTCAGTGGTTTCCCAGGACACGAAATTGAAAACATATTCCCCTTACAGCTTACTCCTCAATTGGGGCCAAGTTCAAAAGTTTGGGTAAGAATGATGAGGCGATGGCATCGCAGCTTGTGAATCGATTCGTCATCTGTTTGAACTTTTATCAATAAATAATGTTTACCTCACAATCAACAATCATTGCATTTTCCTGGCTGTGGGTTTTCGGGGCAATATTCTGCAAAAATGGAATATTTGCATTTTTCATTTAGCTTTTGGTGAATTTTTAAATTGGAAACAAGACAAACTGAAGATTTCTTGTACCAAAGAAAAATATTTATATTTTTAGGTGGCGAACGCTTGTACACTCATAAAAAAAAACCTCAAAATATCCTTTAAATCTAGAAATATCTTTCTTGA
>JAEIIF010055379.1:0-13362 GCA_018874455.1 Drosophila trapezifrons
AATATTTTACAGGCAGTCTGGGTGCCGGCTAAGTTAGCTCTCACATTCACACGGTAGAGACCCAAATTTTCTGGCCTTAAAATTCTGACAGGGACGGTAGAAAACGGCCCTAAGTCCCTCATTCTTTGCCACTTACATGTCCACTTCCTGGGAGTAGCCGGGTGATCCCTCAAACATGTTGCACTTGAGTGTCTCCGGCGCCAAGTAGCCCGGCGTTCCACACAGATCTGTAGAGGAATTCACATTCATTTAGTTCCAGTTTAGCTTTCAGATAAGGGCCTAGCACTCTCACCTGTAAGTTTCTCGCCTTCCTGCAGCTGCCTGGCGAAGCCAAAGTCCGTGATCTTCACATTGTGATTCTCGTCGAGCAAAATGTTCTCGGGCTTGAGGTCGCGATGAACGATATTCTTGGCATGGATGTACTCGACGCCCTCAAAGATCTGACGCATGATGGTGCGGGTCTTCTTCTCGGAGAGCGTCACCACGGAGGTCAGATAGTCGAAGAGCTCGCCCTTGGGACACAGCTCAAAGACGAGGAAAACAAATGCATCTGACTCAAAAACGTCCTGCAGATCAACTGGAAATGAGCGAAGAAGGAAGCATAGTTTAGGAATTAAGCAGGGGACTCTTTGCAGAAGGGACGCCCACTCACTTATGTAGGGATGGCCCATGACCTGGCGCAGTATTGAGATTTCTTGTCTGGTTGCTTCGAGCATATGATATGGATTCGTCTCGCCCGCCTCCGTGGTGGCGCCCAGGTCGATAATCTTGGCGGCGAACTCCTTGCCCGTCTCCTTCTCGATGCACCGACGCACGGTCGAGCTGATGCCCCTGGAAGATCAACAAAACAGCAGCTGGATCACTCGGTTTTGGCATGATCGCCTGATTTATCTAATCGCAGCGTCACCATCGCTGTTCGCTGTAATATGTAATTGTAATTGTAATTGCTATTGCCCTTGTTTTTGCGCTTAGTCTCGTATTTGCTTAGTCCCCGCGCTGGTAAAGTTGGATTTATGGAGGATGTAATCGAGGCAATGACACAGAGGCGGAGAAGTCGTCCGGCAGGCAGGCGCCGCTCCATTCCCAATCCCATTGCTCAGGCGGAAATAAGGCGGCGCCGCACACGTATGGCCATGTGAAGAGCTTGGCAGGTAGGCTGACTGACTCACTGGCACCACACCATTGGCCCCAAACTGCAGAGCCATAAACAAAGCTTACATTACTGCAAGCGTAGGCATTAAGCGAGTATCGGACCACCATCGGCTGAAGAGCTGTGTGTGTGTTTGTGTGTGTCTTTGGTTGCTCCTCTCACCTGCCCAATATCTCCTTGGGCTCATACTTGGCGTAGAAGCCCTTGGCGGCATCCTTGTCGGGCAGCAGATCATCCTCCTCGTCCTTGGCCATTAGATCCAGTGAAATGTTGCCGGTTTCTATGAGCTGCTCCAATCAAAGAGGGAACCAATCTGTGGGGGCCAAAAGGAGAATCATTAATGAGTAGGGGGAATAATGATCTCTGCCTCCTTAAACAAGATTTGCTGAGCAAGCGAATGAAATAGGATTTATCTTGATTTTTAGCACAAGTTTTTGGGATTTTTGCTTAGCTAAGACTCTGTTTTTTGTTTATTTTTTGCTTAAATAATTTCTTGGGATTTGTGAAAGTCTTTGGAGGAACCTCAGAGATTACTCCGAAAATATTCATAGGAAATGATCTATAAGGATTTAAAAATTCGGGTAGGATATGGCTTTAAGCTTCAAACATAGAAATAAGAGAAAATGTTAAAGCCAAGGATGAAATTAAAGGGTATTCTAAGAAAGATTTATATTAGGGATAGGAAAATAAGGAACCGCTCTATAAGAAATGAAAGAAAAAAACCCAAACCATTGAAACCTCTAGTAGAAATAAGATAAAGTTATTAACTACAAATGGAAATAAAGTTGCTATTAAAGAACCAAAAAACCAAAGTTATTTTTAAAAGAAATTTAGAAATATGATGATAACTCAGGAACTAATTAATGGTTCAAGTTGAAACTTAAGGAAAATGTCTCTTAGATATATTTGTATAGGAAAATAATAAACTTGCTGTGATGTTACGCGTGAATTAGATGATAATTCAAGAACTAATGAGGGATTGAGATTGTAACAAAGATCTATTTCTCCAGGAACATTATATTTTCTATAGGAAAATAGAAATCGCCATCGTTAATTGTTTAATAATTCAAGAACTAATTATTAAATTAAAATTAAAAATGTAGATCATGTTTTTTATGTAAATTTCTATTATTTTCTTTCAGAAAATGAAAAAAACTGCACTTTAGTTTAAAGACAACTCAAACTGACTCAAGTTAAAACTTCTTAAAGGCGATTTCCGGGCTATATCTCCTTAAGAAAAGTCCCATAAAGATAAAGCGTTTGGCTGCCTACAAGGATTATGTATGATTATATGATAATCCCAATCTGAATCAAGATCCGCTACTTGATGACGATGTGGTGAGATGGCGGCTGATTCTGATTCTGATTCCGATTCTGATGCGATGCGAGCGATCGTTTAAGGCGTTGCTATTTTTATAACGAACGGAGGAGGAACAACGGACGTGCGGCGCGCGAGTGAATCTCTGCGACTGAGAGATTCCGCCGACTTGTCCACTTGCCGACTTTCGGTCTTTCCTTTTAATTACCAAGTGACGCCGCCGCTGCTGTTGCTGCCGCTGCTACTGCTCCGGTTTGATGTGGCCTGTATCGGTTAAGTTAACTTTCGTGGCTGCCCGCTGCTGTTCGGCGGTGGATTTTTGAATTGGAATTGGAATTGAAATTTGAAGTGGAAATGGGAAGACGACGGCACTCTATTGGCGCCGCTCTCGCGCTCTCTCAATCGTAGCTGCTCCTATTCCGATTCCGATGCCGCGGCTGATTTAATTAATAACGAATGCCAACTACAACAGAAGACAGATCGATTTGAGTAACTGGCAGAGTAACAGAAATTAAATCAAAAATAATAGAATTAACACACACACCGACACACGCACGCACACACAGACACTGTAAGAGTCGGAGACACCGACGGAAAGACAGACGATTGAACGGACCGATTACACAACTACAACGGTTTGTTTTGATTGTATTTCATCGGATCGATTGTTGTTGCATCGCCACGCATTTTATGCCATTCCTCTTATCACTCGCCGTTTGGCCATTGTTGTTGTTGCCTGCTGGGAGTTGTGTTTTGGTTTTCCTCACCCACGCACACACACACACACACACACGCACGGTTAGAAAGAGAGAGGTTAATGTGGGCTGCGCGCTGTGCAGCAGGTTCGATTTGCTTTCGCTCTCTTTCTTTCATCCATCCCATCTTCCTTTGCAATCACACACACACACACATAGAGACGCACTCACAGACACACAGACATCCATCTAAGCGGGTACATTTCAATGTCAACTAAAGGTTAGTAGTACGCTTTTTGGCGCCCGTACCGCCCCAACACATACACGTGTGGCCGCTCTGGTGGCTGGTCGTTTGCAACGCCTTCTCTCGCATAACTCCACACTTGATATTATCGGATTAAATTGCAAATGCAACAAAAACCCCTGTATTTTTGACACAATCACAAAACTGCCTGCAGCAGTGTGACCAGGTAGTGGGTCTTATAAATATATTTATAAATATCAATACATCGATACGTTTCTCTAATGTATATCGGGATTTTATTCTTTGCCAAATTAACCATATATCGATAAATATTCTATCGATATTTTCTGATTTTTTTACGAAAACTACAAAACTAAATGCAAACACACGAATATAATTATATTTTTTATATATTTGAATGCAAAATGCATAGGAAAAGATTAGTAACTTGATAAATGAGCTTTAGCTTATTAAAGCTTGCATTCCTTTAAATCTCTTTCTTGGCTCTAATTTAATTGTTGAAGTGTTACTTTCGTGCATAAAAACGCAGGTTCAGTGTACGCAAGTTTTTAGGAATTATGAAGCACAAACGGCGGAAAAATAGAATTTGCACTTAAAATTTGTATAGCCTTCTGATAATCTTATTTGGTAGGGTTGCCAGTGCGACTGAATGGAATGGCAATGGTTCTGATGACAACGATAAACTCTTGAAAGGTGGCAACGTGGTATGATGGGAATACCAAAACTTGAAATATAAAAACTAAGAATCTGGAATAAATATTCCTAAATTAAAAGAATATTTGTTCTAGTAGCAATAGGAAAATAAACCTTTACTAAATAAGTCAAAATCCATAAGAAGAGTTTTTCCACAATTAAATTCTATTGAATGTTGGTTAGCAAAAGATTTATTATTTTTTTCCCTAGTCACACTTTCAGAAGGTTCCAATTTCAGACTTCTGATACTTAAAACCCTGTAATGGGCGCTTTGCTGTGGGTTTTGTGGTACGTACAGAGGTTCAAAAACAAAACCGACATTACTATAGACATCTAGGGATTACAAAAACCAAACATACACACCGCCGCAGAGGGCTTCGCTTTTCGTTTGACTTTAGCTGTCATTTTCATGGCTTATGACTTTTAGCTCCGACTTTTAAATGCAATGCCCATCTACGCTCCTATAATTTAAGTCAAAACAGGCTCCATTTAATGTTGATGTATATTATATTTATTTACGGAATACAATTGTAAAAAATATTTAATAAGCGCTAAATGTATGTATAATAATTATGAGGCAAATGTTACAATTTTTCTTTTTTGTTTGCTTTCTTCCGGATGGGGGTTCGTTTTCGTTTTCTTTTTGTTTCCGCTTTTCAGGCTCTGGAGTGGAAGCAACGGATGGAAGAAGGGTCACAAAGAAATGGAAATATGGAGGTAGCAGCGGATGGTGGAAATCAGCTCAAGGTCAGATCTCCTGGCCGCCCCAGATCCTGGACGCTCTTAGGGATACACTTGATTATGTTGTTGCCGTAAATGGAATACAAATACAAATACAAATGGGCGGCGACGACGAAAAAATTGTTGTTTCGCCCGCTCGTTGCCGATTCAGCATTCAGCGTGTGTGTGTGTTGGATACACATTACAGTTATTCATAATAATATTAATAATATAAATTTATGAAAAAAAAAAAACACACATGTATATATATATATATAAAGAAGAAGACAGACACACGCACACACATACAGTGCTGCTGCCGTTCACATACACATCATCATCATCTCGGTACTAGGCCTACGAACTTACGAACTTACAGGTAATATCTATATATATATATGTATCGTTATGGTATCGTGTTATCGTATCTCGCCACACTTGCATTACGTTGGTTCTCCTCCGCTCAACCGAGGAGGTCGCAGACGATATTTCACCTAAGCGCACGCTTTTCAGTAGGGGATCGGGAATGGGTATCGGGAATGGGTATCCAGGACTCGGACACGGACACGGACTCGAACTCAGTACAGCAGGTCCGTCTTCTGTGTTCCCTCGCTGTAGACAACACTCGCAGCGCCCGGCGTCGCCGTCAGATGGTAGTCCTCCTCGTCCGCAGCCGATGCGCCCTTCTTGCAGGCCGTCGCCGCCGCCGTCGTCTCGTCCTCGTCCTTGATCAGTCCCTCGCCGAGGCCAACGATGCTGCCATTGCCATTAAACGCCAGCCGACCGCCGGCTGCTCCTCCGGCCGGACTGCTGCCGTTGCTGCTGTTGGTGGGACTGTGGCTGCTACCGTTGCTGCTGCCGCTGCTGCTGCTGCTCTCAGGTAGCGCGTACCGAGTGACGCCCAGCTGGAAGAGGCTGTCCATTGGCGAGGCCTTCATGGGCGTGTAAAAGCCCAGTGCCGTGGAGCCTGCAAGCATTCGCAAAAACGTAATTAGTACGGAGAGATCTTGGTGGAATATATATTTACGGATTTATAGGCTAAAGGGGTTAGTAGTTACAAAAGGTAAACAAGTGGCACCGAGTTGGGAAAATATATAAAATATATTATATATCATAGTCATTGTGGGTGAGGGGGTGGTGGTGGGTGTCGGTGGTTGGTTGGTGGGCTTTGGTGTGTGTTTTGTGTGGAAGAGGATGCTTCTGGATCTGGTTCTGGATATTTCCAAGCAAATGAAAACGAAACATGAGCTGGAACATGGAGAGCGTGGAGCTGGAGCTGGAGCATGAATGATGAGTTGATGAAGAGGAGGTGCCGAGTGGTTGTTGGTACAATATCGTGTGGATTCTAATCTGGGGTTAGTTACCTTAATGTTAAATATGAATTGGCGATTAGTTTTGACTGCCCAGCGGAGCAGGCAGAGCAAGTGCACTGGGTTAGAGGTGTTTCTTTGTGGCTTTCTGTTACTGTTTCGCACTTGATCGTTTATCGGATTTATCGGGTTTATCGGGTTATCTGGTTATCGGCTTGTTATTGGGTTACAATCGATTACTTTTGATTTATGTGTTATTTTTGGAATTAGTTTCAGTTTTTAGTTCGGGTTCAGCGGCTGTTGTCTAGTTTATTATCGGTTCGTTTCGGGTTATTTGCCATTGCTTGCTTTTCGTTATCGATAGATATTATTATTCTTTTTTTTTTTTTTGGTATAAACAATAGATATTATTTCAACGATTTTTTGCTTATGTATTCTGTTACATTTAAATAATATCTGCAAAAAGAAATTAGTATGAACAAAAAAATAGAAGTGGAAATAGGAATAGAAATAGAAATGGAAATGGAATAATAGAATAATAGTGGGGAACGCAATGCCATATGCAACGCAAACAAACAAAGCGAGGGCGGTGCGATTCACAAAGGCTGTTTGTTGTTGAAATGAAAACCACAGAGGGGAATGGGGATCGGATCATCGCAACTACACGGCTACAGCTACGATTGCGAGCTGCAATTCAATACATGCCCCACACACACAACGGCTGCATACCAGAAAACTAAGTTAGGCTCAACTAAACACTAGTCACTATGACTATAACCAAAAACGAAAATGAAAACGTAAACTAAACAAAGCGAACATACAGACAGAAGCACATGGCATATAAATGTAGTATAAAGCTAAGCACACACAGCAGGTGTGTATCAGGTACGTAACTGAAATGGAAATAGGTAGTCATCACAGCCTAATGTTTGGGCTTGGTTTACGCCTGCGAATTATCATACTTAATAGGGGACTCTCCTCTACTATCTAACGCCTATCTGGCGCTAGCCCTAGTCTAATATTCCTTAAGAACTATCGTACTTATAATATATCGATTATTTTGCTTGTCCGTCTGTCCGTCTATTTGTTTGTCCGTCTGTCTGCTTGTCCGTTTGTCCGTCTATTTGCTTGTCCGTCAGTCTGCTTGTCCGTTTGTCCTCTTGTCCTTCTACCAGTTTGTCTGTTTGGTGGTCTGTCCACTTGTCCTTCTGATCTTCTGTCCGTCTGTCCGCTTGCCTGTTTGTCCGCTTGTCCGCTTGCTCCTCTGTCCGTATGTCCGTCTATAAAACTGCCCGCTTGTCCGTCTGTACACCTGTTCGCTTGTCCGTCTCTAGGATTGTTCGTTTATAAACTTGTCCGTCTGTACGCCTGTCCGTCTATTTTCTTGTCCGTCTGTCTGCTTGTCCGTTTGTCCGCTTGTCATTCTATCAGGTTGTCTGTTTGGTGGTCTGTCCACTTGTCTTTCTGATCTTCTGTCCGTCTGTCCGCTTGCCTGTTTGTCCGCTTGCTTCTCTGTCCGTATGTCCGTCCATAAAACTGCCCGCTTGTCCGTCTGTACGCCTGTTCGCTTGTCCGTCTGTAGGATTGTTCGTTTATAAGCTTGTCCGTCTGTCCGCTAGCCCCTCTGTCCGCTTGTCTGTCCGCTTATACATAATTTACGTAAAGAAACCCCTATATTCTAGCTTCTGAAGGTACACTTGTTACTCTCAAGGGTTTGATATAGCGAGTTAACTAATTAATAATAATAGGAACCATATTTCGAGGAATTCTCGGATTTAATATAAGCATTTAAGACTTTATCGTGATCCATTCGAGGAGACTAGACTAGTCTTGGGGTATGAAATATACAGCTCAGCTCTACCAAGGTGTGGAATATGGGATTTTTCAACAGTTTTTGATTCACAATCTATCCATTTCGAGTTCGTAGCGATCCGTGATCCGAGGCTCCGTATAAACATGAGGAAGTGTTGTCTCCGAGCGTCTCTGCATCTATTAATCGATATTAGTCGTGTGTTTCGAGTGTCCGGTTGCCCCAGTGTTTGTTGTTGTTGTGTGTGTATGGTGAGTGTTTGGGTTGGTTTTGGTGTTTAGTGTTCATTGTCTTGTGTTCCCGGCTTCCGCATTAGTGAGTCGGATATGTACTGGTTACACTTTACACTTTACAGCTTTATAGTTTAGCGGCGCCATCACAACAAACAAGCCAGACCAATTTGTATATTATTTTTGTTTTGTTTTTTGGGGGCCAGAGCGGATCAGAGCGGAATTTGGGGTCACCAAGAGGTATATCCAGGGGTACTTTATCCGGGGAATGACTGGGTGTGACTATAGCCTATAGTTATAGTTGTAAACATATAGTAAAGCTTGGGCAATGCCTACGTTTCGCTGGCTGCAGGGTGGATCGGTGGCGGATACGGTTACGGAGTCAAGGAGCCCATCAGACATAGTAGAGCGTGGTGCCTGGAATGCGTGTCTGGAGCAGGGCGGTGCTGGCATTGGACAAAGCCAGCGACGACGGCAGACTGGGCCGACGACGTCGCTGAAGATGCTGTTGTAGCTGCTGGAGATCTGTGGCCGGAGTCTGGAGCTGCTGGCCACTCTCGCCACTACTACTAGTGCCCCGACTCCTTCTTCTGGATGTTGGTGTTTCATATTTACTCTGCGGCTGAAGGAGCTCCTTCGCTGGCTGCCGATGATGCGGATGCTGCTGCTGATTGTGATGGCCCAACGTAAAGGAGGCGGCCTTGCGCGGAGCTGGCGAGGATTTGGTAGCTGCTGGAGCATCATGCTGCAGGAAGCAGGCGTACTGCGGCTTCAGCAGCACCGATGGCCTGGCCCTACGCAGTCCCAGCGGCTGCTGTGGCTTCGCCGGGAGCTGGGGGCGCTGGTGGACGGTTGTGGGGACGATTTTGGCAGCGGTTTCCACAGCTCCGGGCGATGTTGGTGTTGCCAGCGATGGTGTTGCTGTTGCTGCTGCTCTGGATGTTGTTGCTGGAGCTGCTGCTCTGGATGTTGTTGCTGGAGCTGCTGCAGGTTCTGGCTGTGACTGTAGCTGTGGCTGTGGCGACTGTTGCAAGATAATACCCCTCCCTAAACTTGGGTAATCTGCAAAAATATGCGTGAGGCGAAATTGAAATCCTTTCAGCCGTATGACCCTTGGGTTTGGAATTCGGTTTTAGCTTAGCTTTAGTAGCTTTTGACTTTGTTTCGGGTTCGGTTTCGGTTTCGGTTTCGGTTTCAGGGGGGACTTCAGTTCGAGAGGGAGAGCGTTTATATATATATATAGTAGAAGAGCGGGAACGGAGTAGGTTCGGTACGGATCTAGGGCTGCCTAACTAAAGGCTGCACCCACCTGATGAGCCTCGTCAGCCCGTTTAGCCGGCGAAGCTGAGCGCCCAGGATGCCACGGAGCTTCGGCCATGAAGGACAGCAGCCGTTGTTGGCGGCCGCCCCAGATGGTATCCGGGCGCTACATTTGGGAACTGAGACTGAAGCGGAGGCTGGAGCGAAGGAAATCGGAGCGGATTCAGAGACTGATACGGACACGAAGGCAGCAGGTGGGTCTGTGGCCCTAGCAGCGGCATCTGTAAAGTGCAGGAGACCTTGTTTCGTTATTATACGACCTAGGACTGAGTTCGGTTCGGGTTCTTGGTTTTCTTGGAGTTTATGGAGAGTCTCGAACGGTCTCCGATTTCAAGGGAGGTGAGCAGGAAGGCACTGAGCCTCTTTAACCGAGGTTTCTCGGGTTACTTTGGGTTACCCCATAATTTATTTATTTAATTGGATATTTAATTAGTTTTTACCTCTTGCTTATCTCTTTGGATAGGGTTCTTGTACAGATAACCTGACTTTTATCATGGATTTCCTTAATATTCATGCTTAAATACGTTTTTTTCCTTTAAAACTTGTCTTAACACTGATATTTAGCCTTAATTCTTTCCTCTTTTTAACCTTAAAGCTACAGGTGTACGTATGGCATGAGGTTTATCCTCTAGAACCTTCAATTAGAGCTGATCTTGGGTGTTTAATCACCCAAAAGCAAAGGCAAACAAAAGAGTTAAACAGAAAACAACAACAAAAAAACAAAGAGACTTCGGGAAAGAGAGGGCGTCGCGATGAGTGATGGATGAGTGGGGTTTAATGATGGTAAACAGAACTCAAGAGAGCACAGCTGGTAAATGGTAAATGGTTAATGCTTAAATCAAGATTAAGGACAAGGAAAGGTGGACACTGAGACAGAGACGGTGACACAGTGACAGAGACAGAGGCAGGCAGGCAATCAGGCAGGCAGTCAGATAGAGACAGGCACAGACAGAGTAGTGACAGAGACAGAGACAGAGAGAGACAAAGAGAGAGAGAGAGACTAAAAGCCATTCCATTCCATTCGCTGCATGCCACACACTTGGATGGATTCTGAGTTTCTGATTTTCTGAGTTTCTGGATTTTCGGCGGAACCGATCTTACTTACCCAACGGTAAATTCCCCAGCATCGTTCCGCCCCCCGGCGCCGTTGCCCCCGCCCTGTGTCCGTGTCCATGCCCGAGTCCATGTCCAGGCACCGCCGTCGACGTGGGCAGCTCAATGATCTCGTCCACAGTGACATGATGGTGCTGCTGCTGCTGCTGCTGGTGCGGGTGATGCTGCTGGTCCAGCTGGCGTATCTGCTCGAGGTCCAGCTGCTGCTGCAGCATCTGCTCGGCGATCAGCATCTTGTGGTGGTTGCTCACATGGCCGAACGGATCGGCGTACGGCTGATCGTCGATGGTCATCGATGCCTCGGAGGGATATTCAAACGTCGACGTCAGCGTGTCGTTGAACTGCACGCGGAACTGTTGTTGTGTGTGGGAAAAAAGCAAGCAAGCAGAGAGTGAGAGGATGAGGGAATCCGATCACAGTGTTTGGTTCTGAAATTACAGACTATCTGGCCTCGAAGATGGGTCTTAAATATCACACAACCAGACTCTACAATCTTCTTGTGTGTTTTCGTTAACTAAAATAATGCTGAGTTGTTCTCATTTCATATTAAGATTGAATTTAAGCTAAAGCTTAATTGTTATTCAATAATTTCCCATCTAAATTAAGACCTGACTCGCAAGTCGGCTAATTTCTTCGCCCGACCTCTGCCTGCACACGCACAGTATGCAAAATAAGGTAAACAGGGTTAGAGGTGGAGAAACATCGATGTTTGCGGATATCGATGTTTTTCTATGTTTCAAAAATAAACATCGATGAAAAAAACATCGTTGTTTTTCGATGTTAACAAAACATTGATGAAACATCGATGTTTTCAATAATAAAAATATAAAAATCTGGGTTTTTCTTAATTAGTGATGTGAAAAACATCGATAGTCGCCAAAAAACATCGATGTTTTCCAAAATTTCAAAAACATCGATGCATCGATGTTTCTCCACCTCTAAACAGGGCACTCAAATTGCGACCAAAATGAACTCTTTTTAGAGTTAAATTGCAATTTCTTTAATCATAGTTATTTTTTATGCAATATTACAATAAATGTTTTCTATTTTTTCTCATATCTACCCACATTGTTCAATTTCTTACTCACATAAATGCAATTCTGCTCTAAATACTTAAATATAAACCTTTTAAAACCGGAAATCACTAGCCTTTACATCTTCATTAAACGTTCAATGGAATAAATCCGGAAATCATTAACTTATTGTTGCTTTTTACGGTTTACCTAGTATTCCATTCAGTGTTTTCCTTATTTAGACGACATCTGTGTCTAATACAAGCTAATATATCAAACTATATTATACTTTATACTATATATAGTCATTTTCCCCCTTACATAGCTTCCTTTGGAGGCTATGACTCGCTGACATTGGTAATTGATAACGAACAGCGGATATTTCTAATATGGCGCCATGGCATTTTCAGCGATAAATATTTGGATATTGGAACCTGAACCTCGAATTATATTTAATACAGCAATAAAACAAGCATTTCTTTGGACATTTGTGCAAACTTTATATAATATAATCCGGTTAACAGACTCTAGCTGAATTTACATAAAGACCTCTCTTCAATATTTACATTTAGCGATTTGGCGGTCTCGCAAAAACATAAAATAAAACAATTTCAAGGTTAAACGAAAGCGTTGAAGCCCCTTTTGTTTTATAAAAACATCAAATGTCCAACTTATTTGTTGTTTTGCTTGTTTGTTTGTTCAAATGAATTATGCATCGGGTGCTGTTATTTTTTTTTACGAGCATCCGATGATACTGGTGTGTAGTTTCGAAGGTCTTGATTATCCGTGACATTGAGGTAATTGCAAATAAATTGCTATGTTCTGTCGGGCGTCGATGGAGTCGAGAGTCTGGGGGGAGTTACTCATCGTCGCCACCGCCTGCCTTATCGATGCGGTATCAGTGAGTCAGTGAGTCGTTATCGCGCCGAACAAACCCCAAACAGACCGCCGTCGACGCAGTTCGATTCGAATGAATTGATTTGGAAATGGCTAAAATAATAAAGGCAGCTGCTTTGGGGTCTAAAACAAGACAAGAGAGGTATCAGGTATCCCCATATCAGTCCCACTGATGGAATGCACCCGCACTCGAATACAAAACCAGATCCAGGAATAAATAAATAATTGGAGGAGTCTAAGGAAAGCCTAATGCACTTTGATTAATAGTCCCTGGGACAGGCGACGCACACAGCCGATAAATGTTATTATATAAGACCAGCATAAATACCAGCTAACATTCTCCATTTCTGAGTTCTGAGAGTCGCTGTCCCCGTTCCCTTATCGCTGCCATTGATTCCCATTGAGTGGTCAAAAAATGGTACCGGAATTCGTATATACTTCCCTCTTGGGAACCTGTATATATATATACACACATATCAAAGCTCTATGGGGCAAATAATCTTATCTTATCCTGACCAAATAGAATTGGAAAAAGAACCAATGCTATCTTTCAGCGTTTCGGTGGCAGAAAAAAAAAAGAAAAACAATGCCAATGACACACCTGACTCACTATATTACCGAGAATCGATGGATTGTTTTCTATATCCTCAATTCCATGGGTTTAGTTAGGTTAATGAGGCAGCTCTACACAAGGCCGAGCTCAACCTGACGCCCTAGCTTTGTTGGCCTGTACACCCAGCCAAAAAATTACTTAAAACAAGAAAAATTGCCTTTATTTTTGAGCTAAGAGTGAATCGCCTTTATATGAAGAACATTTCTTTCTTCAAA
>JAEIIF010055388.1:0-17164 GCA_018874455.1 Drosophila trapezifrons
TGTGTTTATTTTTGGGTAAAGTTACACGGATTGTTTTTAAAGATATTTAATATATAAGGTGTATAATTGTTATATAGCTTAATTTACACACGACTTCTTTTTCTTAGACACGCACTTGTCTTTCTTGTAAAACCACTTCTGTGCTCGTTGACGACTCTCGTGAAACTTCCTCGGTTTCGATACCTTCTTAAAAGGCTACTTGGGTATACGATACTATCGAATGACTTCGATGAACGATTAATATTGAGAAAAATACTAAAACAAACTTAAGGAGAACAATGTACTGCAAACTTAAAGTGCTGGCGGTGCTTCTGTTAATGTTAATGTTAATTATATGACCCTATTATATAATTAACATTAACATTAACAGAAGCACCGCCCGCACTTTAAGTTCTACATCTACATGTCCGAACTATCCCAATCCTACATATCTGTTCGATATATAATTATTATTCTTTTGGTTAAGGAATCAGTAAATAAATTCCACATAGATTGACTTACTAATATGCCAAAAACACACAAAGATCTTATCAAAGACAAGCAACAGGACTGGTTATTTAGCTATTTCGGACTTACCATAACTTAAAATTAAAAAAATAAATGTCTTTGATTTTTGCGACCTATATTTTCCTTACTTTAGTATTTTATAAGCTTGACTTGAGGTCCATAGTCGGTAATTTTTTTTATGGGAGGACTCCAAATGTAGTTCCTGTTTTACACAGATCATTTTCGTCCACCCCGCCCTAAGGGGGATCGTCAGTAAGCTTCAATGCGGATCGGACTACAACCCTTCTTGGGCGCTTATATACCACCTTGTCACAGAATCCCGACTTGAGAATTGCTTGTGCATGCTTTGCGACAACATTTTGTCTGCGGCTTATGTTTGTAGGCCAAGGGGGGAATTTTTTATTTTCCCATCCCCAGGATCTGTGTAAAACTGGCACTATATGTCGAGTCCTACAATAAACAAAAGAGGCCGACTATGGACCTCAAGTAAAGCTTAGAAAATACTTAACTAAACAAATAAATAAGAAGTAATAGGAATAATTGCCTTTAAGAAAAACACTTTTTTTTTAATAAATATGATACATTCAAAATGTTTGCCTAAAAATTGTTTTTAGTTATATGTTGAAATGTTCAATTTCTTTTTATTTTATTTCAATACTTCCACCTTTAAATATATAAGTACCTATTATTCTAAGACGTCATTAGTTGTCCACACGTCTTCAGAGATTCTCAGAAATTGCTTGCGCCTTCTGCTACTGACTACCATTCGACCGTATTTAATTTTGCGTTAAGGATAAATGTTGTGAAACCCATATAGAATATCCTGCTGGAGGTAGCAGCAGCTTTAGTTTCGCCAGGAGCGCTCCCAGGTGGAATGAAGGAGCGTACACGGACGGAGGGGCGTGGCAGCCGGATCCGGATTGTTTGTTGGCTGCAAGCGACAGAGGAAGCGGCAGGAACTGGAACAGAAACAGGAGCAGGAGCAGAATCAGCCGACGCGCTGATGCTCCGTCATCCTGCTGCTGGCTGTTCCATATGCTATATGTATGGAGCTGCGGCAAGCCAAACACGACAAGAATTTAATTAAAATCTGAAATTACTGCCATCGGCAAGCATTTCGCAATGGCCAGGATTTTGAGAATTTTTAGATGTGAGCATTTTTTTTTGTCAGGTGCGGCAGGTTGAAGCCACGGACTTTCACTTTAAAAGCGCCACAGATGTCTCAGCGAAATATATAGCTGGCTCTTAATGAAAAGTGCACACACACACACACGAGGTGGCAAGCCCAGCAGGATCCAGATCCTAGGAGACTATGCCTTCGGGTCTCTTGACGTTTTGCACGCCAACGACTGAATTTAAATACATTAACTCAGCCGTTGAGGCGACGGGCAGCAGCCCAGGATAATTATTTATTGTCCCGTGGCACACATTCTCCTAGATATTCCCCACTTTATGCCTGGCAGATTAAAGAGAATGCCGATTCATTCGATTGGGCAGGTCAAATAAAAGAATTATTCCAGATGCACGGCGCATTAAATGCGTTGCAATTTCAATTTTAATAGGATAAATGCGCCTGTCTGCCTGCGTGTGTGTTTGTATCTGCTCAATTGTGACGTAGATTGAATTATTGGAAAATATGTGGCCATCAACGAACCTATAAACAATGCCGCAAGAGGCGAGCCTTTCCGATTAAGCCGTTGAGCCACAAAAGAATGCGCCCTCAATCGGCTCCATTCGAATTTACAAGCAGTTGGTAGAAATAGTTAGGGTTTACTTAAATAATTAAAAATATATGCTAAGTAAATGCAATGCTAAGTAAAAATAAATAACAACAATATGCAATCCGATTATTATAGCTTCTAGGTTCTATTAAAATATTTTATTTGTGACAATTGGATTTTAAAGTCCTGTATCGAAGTAATGAAATATCCTATTAAATGAATCATTTGATATTTATGAAATTACTATAGCAGACAAAATGCAAAATAAAAATACATTTTCTAAACCCTAAAAGATTTTGTAAATTACTCTTATTTTATTTTTACAAAGACCTATTTAAGAATTTCCTTACAGAGTATTTATTGTGTCCCCATTGTCCGGATTATCCCCGTTGCTTCCATTTCAATATCGATATATTTAAATACGATGCATCAAGCGACATGTATCAAGGATATGTACATTTGCAGTTGTTAAGGACATCTGCTACCGGGTTTGTTAAGCATTTCCGTCTTGGATTTTTGCAGTGGCGCTCACAGGGCGTATGCTTGATTCGAAGCCGCAAACAATTATAAATTTAATTATAAAATTAATGCGAAATGGGTGGCGATGTGTGTGCGGTGGCAGTAACCGTGATTGAGAGTGTGAGGGAAAGGGCTGTTTTTGGCTTAGCAAAACATTACCAGGGCGTCACACCCGCACACCGGCAGAGACATTTACATCCCCATGCAAACGTGACAAGTTAGTGTAAATTTACACGATAAATTCATTAAAAAGGTACACAAAATGCTGCAAATAGTTTACCGATTCGCTGTTGTTGCAGGGCCCGTGTTGTTGTCTCTGCCATTGTCAGTGTTGGCATTGCATGTTCAGTTGATTCAATTTAATTGTTTTGCAACATGCACAGCGGAAAACGGGGTTGGCGGGGCGGCATCATTTGCCATTTGTTTTGCCCGATTTCCGCTCTCACAATAGATTTGCGGCCAAGTGCGGAGGTGGGAATATTTTATAGCAAGCAAAAAGAAACATTTTGCGGCATCCGCATAAATTATTAGTTGCACCGATTCCCCCGCTCCATTGTTTTGTTTTTGGCAATTTCTACTCATTTTAATTAAAAATCTTTCTGCCGCAACAACAATCAACGAAATGCGGTGTTAAAAGCCAAGCTTTAATGCACACAAACACAGGAACGGAATGCGAAATCAACATTTTGTAGCTTGTTGCGTATGCAAATTGAGACCCGAAAACAAATTGGCTCTGCGGAGCACAACGACTAAATAAATAGAAATATTTGCAGCCCATGAAGGAATCAAAGAAATTAGGGGAGTTTCACAAATATTTTATGCGAGCGCCGATAGAAAATGTAATACGGAAAGGTGACATCATATTTTATTCAGCTCTAAACAATTCGACAATTCATGTAAGGCATAAAAATTGAAAACGCTTGAAACATAACATAAAAGTCTGTGTAAAAGTTAAACTTGAAGGTACAGCCGCCGCCGAAAATGTAGAATCCAATTTTAACTTTTAAAATTATACGAAAATCAAATCAATCTTTTGTTTGTTGTAACAAGTTGTTATATATTTTTCCTAAAATAATAAAAGTCAATGAAGGTTTTTTAATAAAATGTATTATCTCAATTTTATGAAGGCACCCTTCAAACATATTTTTCTCTTCCCAAACGAAAACTTTAACCATATGTTTGGCCAGAGTCTAGCCTCTTAAAAACAATCGTAGCGCCCAGCTGGGTTTAGAAAAACAGATCTTGTCCTAAGAAAACATTCCCCGAGCCAAGAGCGAACATAAACCGAAAGCACTCAAAGTAAAATCAAATGGAAACGCACTTAAACGAGTCCTTTTTGCCAGCATTTATGACTGCAGTATGCGAGAGTGGCGTGATTTGTAGCAATTTACTCATAATTCCAGCCTGCAAAACAAAAAAAAAAAAACGCTGAGCCACAACAAGGAAATGGAGGGGAAAAAGTTGCTAAAGCAACACACCATTATTATAAATATTTCATTAAGTTTTAAGTGCCTCCACGCAGCAGCACAACAATAAAAATGGGCCACGGCACGCGGGAACATTACTCATACGCAGCGTGGGACTTTTGATGCGTGGCTAACGTCGCCAGTCAATGAGTGCCCACTGCCTGTGCCTGTGCCACCTTCTGTGGACTCAATAATTTTAATTGCGTCTCCGAGACTGTGTGGCAAAAAACACTGTAGGTATACGCTTTTGTTGGTCCCTTTCTTGCCCCAACTGCTTGTGCCTCCGACGTTTTGGCTCTACAATATAAGGCACGTGTTTGGGACTTTCAATCCCGCATTGTCCTGGACAGGCATGACAGAAAATTTGAGTGATTTCTGTTGGTTGCCGCTTAAAGTTAACATCAGTTAATTAACTTTTTGTTTCCTCTGACATTTGCAGCCAAGTAATCGTTATTTCTGTCAAAGACCGGAATTCTTAAATCATTTTATAAACCCTTTAAGGCGTGACGTAATTGTATATATATCCAAATAATATTTTTACTAACTTCCCAATAATATTTTGTGGGCGTTCTTCTCTCTGAAAATATTTCGGCAGAACGACTGAACAATATCCTGAAGCAATTATTTATTATTGAAATTACCTCAGTGCCATTTTGAGCCCTGGATGTGTTCTTATTTTTGTTCGACTTTCTTGTTTTTCATATTGGTTTATTTATTTTTGGTGATTTCTTTACTGGTTTATTGTGTGGGCCTGGGCTGTAAAATTATAAGGGCAGCACGGGCGAGGCGGGAAAACAGACATTCGTTGGCAAACACATCTCATCAGGATTCTTTTGATTTCTTTGCCACACTTCAATACGCATTCGTGGCGGGGAAATAAAACAGAGCGGAAAAAAGAAAAACCACTGGGGCAGAGGCAGGAAAAGCGAAGGAAAGAAATGAAAATGCTGCAGCAACAAAAAGGAAACGAATGACGAATGAATAAACGCATGGCAGCCTGACACACTGCCCTCCTGCCACGCCCCCTGCCCTCTTCCTTTCTTCAGACTGAAACTGAAAAAATAGGTATTAGCTAAGAGAATACAGCTTAATCGTAAATAATATCACGCGATATAGGATTATCACAGCCCTTCTGACCTGTTTTTATATTTTTATAAACGATTCCGAATAATCTTCTCCCGAATTTAGGAACAAATACATTTCCTTTATCTTAAATTTCCCTCAGTGACGGGAGGCGGAAGAAAAAAGTGCTTTGCTCGACACGTTTGACTGACATGAATGACAAGAAAATCGTTATGCGCTCTCGCTGACATTAATTGAGACTGGTACATAAAGAGTAATACATAATAATAATAATAATAAAGGCATACGTGAGTGTGTGTTTGTGCCAAGGGAGCACCATTCCCATTCCCCAGCTGGAGCCACGTCAAAGAACTCGTTTAAGGTACTGAAGCGCATTCTAGGGCTGCAGCTGCATTCCTTCGGTTTCCGGTTTCCCAGCTCTCTGGATCTGCGGATCTCTGGTACTCTGGCAAAATGAAGTGCTCCGGTGGTAATGGTAATGCTATGCAGATTGCGCTGCAATGCCAATGCGAGGTGATGAGGCTGGGACCGCAGCCGGAGTGATTAGGAACGGCGGAGTGAATGGAACGCGAGACTGCCATCAAGTCGACTGTGGCTTGATTTAACCTTTTCAGGCTGCGAGCGAACAGCGCCGGTGGAATTCTGTGGGAGTTGGTGGGAGTTTGTGGTCGTATTTGGGTTAACGCCCGGCCCCATAAATATTTAACGTTACGTGACTCAGCCGGTTTGCCAAAGCAAAAGAGCAAACAGCAACTCAGGACAGCCAGGATGCCAGGCAACATGTAATCGCGCATGTAATCCGAATCTGACATTTTACTTAAAGTCGCATATTACATATTGTAGGAGGGGCTATATATTATTTATTTTATTATTTTACAGCAGATTTTAAAATTCCCTATCAAATTATATTTATACGGGGGTGCTCCAGAAATCACTAGGGTTTTGAAATCACTTAAACAGGTGTCTAAAACTATGCTACAATAAAAATAATCAAATTTGCACTGAAATTCGTGCATACAATATTTTATTGCAAACTTTTAGACACCTTTTAAAGTGACTTCAAAACCCTAGTGATTTCTGGAGCACCTCAGATAAACTTGTTTTAAGTATATGTTCCATTAGAATTCAACCAATATATTTTAAGAGAGTTTTTAAGCACCTTAGCTTGAAATAAATTCATAGATCCGCTTTGATTTGGCTTAAAAGCAAGCCGCAATTAATTATACACTGGTTTTCCTCAGATGTATCTCATCTAGACTTCTTGAAAGGCGGTACCAAGTAATTTCCATGAAAACTATTTGGGAAACCGAATTTATTTCCTCGCCCAGGTGAACACACACGCACGTATGGCGGAGCCCTTCTGAACTCAGGTGAGGAACGCCAAGGTTCAATCACTTGAAAAAGTTTCCCCGCACACGAAAGCGGCGACTGCTAAAAATAAAACGAGTAAGCGAGAAAAGCCACGAACGAAAATAAAACCCAATCGCCTTGCTGATGGCCACTTTGTAGTGTGTAATTACGAATTGAAATTAAAATTGGTTCGATCGACAGACCCACGCCTACGAAATGTTAAAAATAAAGAATATTAAGGGAAGACTTCCTCCCTTTCTTGACCTGCCAGGCGGTGGAGAACGGAATCGCATCGAATTGAATGACCCTCCAACCACGGCCCGGCACTTGGCTTAAACTTAATATATTCCCAGGAGCAAAACCGACGAAAAAAGCAAACAGGCTGTGAAATTAAAAATTCAATATCCTGTACAAGCAAAGGAAAATTATAAATAAGTATTTATTGTAATTATTGCATTTTATGTCTCTCGGGCCGACATTTGTGCGATAAGCAGGCCAAGGAACCGGCGCACCTGCTGGTCCCAGTAATTCTCCCCGGCTTTTCCGGGGACAGGGCCTACTTTACCTTCGTTTTATTCATGGCTACGCTTTGTTTTCCCAAGTGTTAAATTTTTTACGTTTATTGTGCCAGATTTTCCATCTCTGGCCGCAGCTGCAGCTGCAGACTCCGTCGCTGGTGTACTTGAAATTAATTTTTAACTTCCGTCTATATTTCTCGGTCGTTTTTTCGGACTCCCTCATTTGTTTTGCTTTGCCTTGTATTTCTTTCGCTTTCTTATCGCTCATTTTACTCTGCCTGGTATTTTAGCCTGCTTTTTCTTCCCTTGTTTGCTGCCGGCACGTCATCTTTGGCTCATTTGCCACACGCCATTTGGCTGCCTTCCGGCCTAATGACGAACATGCATCAAAATTAGTTGCCAGCCAGGCGTCATAAACATAAAAATGAGGCCCCATTTTTAAGGCCCGGGAAACTAAAATAAATAAATAAATAATTATGATAAGCCATGATCCAGGCTTGTTTTCCCAGCGCTGTGGTGGCACATTATCAAGGATTTCTGGATTGCGGGGAAAATTTACTTTTCGGATTGCCAAGATTTACGATGAATAAATTTACAAAACAAGCATGTTGGTTTATAATTACTATTAAAATATTTACGATTATTAACATGCCTTCCACCGTTCATTTTTTATCAGTTAATTAACTAGTTATTATTCAAGAGGAAAATATTGAATCCTGGTAAATAAGCATATTCTGTAAAATAATGCACATTTTATATACTAATAAGAAGGGAGTCTGTTTATCTATTTCTTTTTCCGGTTTATGTTCAAATAATTGTTTCCTGCTTTATTATTCTGAAGTAAAACTATAAAAAAATACAAGAACATGTCGAAAAGCCTTTAGAATCGTTCCTGCTGCTGGCATTTTTCGTGCCACTTCCGTTTAAACCTGACCACACTTAACATTTTGGAGAACTTTCAGAAATTCGGCCACATTTATGGCTGCCAGTGTTTTTGTTTTTATGCCCAGGACTTGTGGTGAGCAGATGAAGGATGATGGGTGTGGAGATGGGGAGGGTCCTGTGGGTTGGCTAACTATAAAACTCGGCAATGCGTGAAAAGTACCGTACAAATGCCACTCCCACACACCTACGCCCAGGCCGTTTGTGGTTCGTACCCACATATGAATATTCGTGGAGTTTTCCTGAGCCCCTCGCCACGCTTTCCCGCTTTTCCAGGCGAGGCACGAAATTTTTAATCCTTTTGCTGAGGCAATAATATAGTTTTGTAGTCCGCCTCTGTGTGCGAATATATAAATTAAACAGCACACACACAGGCACACTCGAATAGGAAAAGTTTTTTGCCAAATCCTTTATGAAAAGTTTCCTCTTTTATGGCTTTTCACAGACAACTGTGTGTGGGCCCTGTATTGTAAAAGCTAATTAAGTCATTATCAATTGCCCGACTGAGCTGGGATAAAGTTTGGCCCGCCTTCCCGGGGATCTTGTCCTTGTGGTTCCCGGACTTGAATGGCTCACCTGGTTATGGTAACTAACATAATTTCAACCCGTTTCTCCCCTATTTTTCCGCTTATTCCCCTTTATCTACCCCGCCCGTTTCCCCTGGCCATATTAATCAATTAGTGACCTTCGGTGCGGCCCACTTCCCACGACTCTTGGCGTAGCATACTTTCGAGAGCGGGCCAGGCAAAAGGTTAAAAGTACCAGGCAACATTGTCGTAGTTGTCGATGGCCATGTCGCTGATTACGGCCCAAGAGAGAGCGGGAAACGGAGAGAGAGCCAGAGAAAGTCGCAAAAGAGAGAGAGCTTTTTCGAGAATCGCCCTGGAAGTTCGAAATGCGAGATAGCGAGAGAGAGAGACCTCCGGCAGCTAAGAGAGCTTTGGGTGGGAATAGTTCTCTTGCTGGCTGGTTTTGTTTGCCTTACAGACGTCAGAATTAGAAATTATAATTGCCGCACATTATTCAAATCGTATACATGACCTACACCCACCACGCACACACACGGAGGTGAGCTTTGGCCGAAACGCACTCGGATCGAATTGAATTTTAAATTTCCTTCCTCCTGATTGTTGCTCCATTGACTTGGAAACTGCAGCGGGAAGCTACACATAAGCACCTGGATCCAACACAATAGTTGTGGTATTTATTACGTTTTTATTTGGTTTTTAACTCCCCTTTTTTGGGCTTGAGAAAAACATTTAAAACAAAGGGATACTGAATATAGTTAATGATGCAACTACCGAGCCCTCAAGTTCATTATTTTATTTTTTAAACTTCATCTTAAGGAATATATTTTCAAATATCCCTATTATCATGGGCACCAGCGTGTATTCATCTAAACCCTTGAAGCGCAGAGTATTTAGCATTTAGTCCCACGCCCACTGACATTGTTCGATTGCACTTGACAAGCGCATCGAGGTTGCCAGCCTGCCTGCATATTTTAGCACTTGACCTTCGCCCCAGCAGCAGGAGCAGCAAAAGTTAGTTTTCCACTCCTCCACATTTGCATTTCCACTTCTAGGGCCGGCTTTAAATATGTTTTCCCCAGCAAACTTTAAATGCTAAAATCCAAGGGGTTAGACAGCTGTCAGTTGGCTTTCATTTGTTAGCTGGTTTATTTTTCCACCTGCCAACCGGCGATGGCAGCTCGAAATGTGAACGTGGCTGAAGCTGACTGATGCTGCGTTTTGAGAAAATCTTACCAGTATCAAAATCTTGTGAATACAAAGAAACCAAGGACTTTATTCAATATTAAATTGGATGGTAAACGAAACGATAACAAATAACATACATAGATCGCAAGTTTGGTGATAAAAAATTAATAGATGTAGAAATATATCAAATTTCGTACATAGAAGTATATAAAATATAACAAATTATCTGAAAATACATGTCAGAATATTATTATTTATCTGTTTTGAACATTATTGTTAAGCAACCTGTAATGGTGTTATGATACTGTATTCAAAACTTCATTAATTAGAGTTTTCATTAGAGGCTTGACATAGAACTTTATGTAAGTGCGAGCAAGACGACTATACGCAGCTTCAATTTATGTACATTAAATATTAATCTCTCATTGAAAGTGAGTATAGCCGTCTTGCTCGCACTAACGTAAAATGTTATGGTTGCTGTCAAGCCTCTACTGAAAATATTAATTAATGAAGTTTTTAATACAGTATCATAACACCATAAACTATGGCTTGATTCCGATGATATTTTCGTATAAACTTTGCCTTTGGTGATATCTACCCTGTGTGTGAACTGGGCCATCACTCCTCGTTTTCAAGCCTGACCCGAAGTAAGCCCTAGCCAGGGTCTATTTATGATAATTAAAGCCATTAAGGAAAATTTATCATAAGCCATAAAGCAGACTATTTTTCCAGCTCCCTCCGCGGCGACACTTATTAACGATCTCTCCGAGTCTCTTAATGCCGAATGCGAACTCTCTGCGGGATGGTTCTTCATCTTTGCGAGCAAACTTTCTCCAGCCAGCCTTGGCCATCAAAGTTTGGCACATCAAACACATCTTAAATCATGCATGTGAGCTGTGGGTTATTCCCAGTGGCCCGAATTGGATGCGGACCATGGTGGATGTGGGTAAACTAATCAACACTGGTTGTGCCCCAGCCCTTAACCCTTCGCCTCTGCCTCGGGGCCAAGTTCAGCACTAAAATCTTAAGTGAAAGTTTAAAAAGTTGCAACCCCTTTGTGTGTCTGTGTGTCGTCCTGCTGTTTTTGCCACTCTGGCTGTTTTTTCGGTGACGTTCCCGTATAAGTGGAAAACTCATTAGGGAATTTCGGGCAGCAACATTCCCGACATATTTCAGATACAGAGCCCAGAGTCCGTAGTCCTCGACTCCACAACGGCTCATCCACACACATGTGACCGCAAAAATGAGGCGTCAACCGCAAATGCTGTGCCGGCATGCAAATTATGCGTAGTTAATGTGCCCCACCCCGCTTAGTGCCCCGTCTCAACCCTTCGCCATCATGCGTTTGGTTAATTTCCATCTTTAAGACACTCAATGCTGCGGTCAAGGCTGGTCCGGGGGCCCTTTGAGCGAATCAGAAGCCGGTGGAACGCAGGGCCCAAAGGCATTCCATCTGGCCGAGCCACACCGACCACAAAATGCCTTCAGTCTCCAGGACGCAACCCACATTCATCCACATCCAGTGCAGCTGCCACTTCATTCAGTCAGCCAGTCGCTGTGCTGGCTGGTGTGGAAATATTTTCCACACACAGAAAGACACAGAGAGAATCAGACATTCCTCCTGGGGAAATGAGCGAAAAGGGGACTTAAAGCGAGAGCCGCTCAAGTGCTTAAATATGCCAAGGAAAATAATGAATGAGCTCAGGGCAGTGCTGGCCCAAAACCAATATTCAAATAGGGGATTGACCCTTAGATTTCGGGGAATGCAATTGCGGCAATCGGTTTCCCTCTTCCACAGCCAATATTTTCCATTGAACACGCTAACATAAAATTCAAAAGGTAAGTAAAAGCAATAAAAAGGAAAGCGTCTAGACCAAGGGATCAGAACTGTTAAAGCATTAATTTTTATTTAGGAGACAAATAATAAAATTATAATATTTCAGAGTCAGTTCGATTTCTTACATTATATTATTCCTTTTTTTTATTATTTTCAGTTCCCCAATTGGCTGGCAAAAAAATCAATGCCAAGCCAATTTTCTTCGGGCATCTCAAATTTAATTCCCAGGAATACAATCAAATGGAAGTCAGAAAACCAATCGGAGGCCATGTGGGTGGGTGCTTAGTGTGGAGCCATCGAGATATTCCATTAAGCTGAAATCCGAATCGGAACACTCAAATCAGTTCACTTTTGTGCGGTTCAAGTGTCTGGCGCACATAAAACTGTAAAATGATAATCAAAATTGAGCATTTTAATATTTTTTATTGTAAATTAAAACAATAAACATTCAAAACTTTGGCTCCAACAAAGGAACACACACAGGGGCCCTGCCGCTCCGTTCAGTTCTGTTGTTTTGGCCGTATCAATGGGCCATCTGTTTTCATTGTTATAGGGCAGACGCACGCACGCACCCAAGGACGAAGACAATTCACCCCGATGCAGGACCTCCTGCCGTCGCTGAGGTGTCGGGCGGTTGAAAGGGCAAAGGGCCATTCCGAGGGCGAGGAGACAGACGTATCAAATCGCTTTACGTTTGTCAAATTTAATTTGATTTTGTGTGAAGTTTATTGGTAAAACGTTTTGGCCTAGAAGGGAAGGGGTTGCTAAACGTGCGAGTGGCTACGTGGACGCCCACACACACTCTGGCAGCTGTCAGTTGATAAATGCCAGTTTCGTTTTGCAATTGAACTTTGTCCAAATGAAATTAATTTAAATGCTTTAATTTGGCGTCGAAAACTCTGGGCTAATTGCAATCAAATATTTATGACAACATTTTTGTTGATTTATGAATCAATTTTAAATAATTTGTGACATATTTGCCTAACCCATTAGCTGGAATTTTAGCTAATATTTAATTAACAGTGTCTGCGGTACTAATAAATGCACACAAACTGGAAGCGATCCCCTGTCCGAGTATAAAAAACAAAAACAAACATTTGAATGGAGAATGGGAAAGGGAAATAAATAACCGCAAAACAAAGCCATTCCCTTCCGAAAATAAATATATATGTCTTAAAAAAAAACAATATAATAATAAAGGTTTCATTTAAGGCGAATATTTACCAAGATCGGATCATTCGTCCTGCTGACATGAATTCTCCATACGCGGACAATCGCTCCCGTTTCCATTGAAATGAAAACTATGGCAGGGAAAAGTTGCTGGAGAAAAGTTTTCCGTCTGCTGATTGCCTACCATCAGTGACGGATGCTGGGAAAATGGGAAAAGCTGAGGAGGGAAATGCAATTAAAGTCTTTGAGCTTTTAAGTTCGCCTCCTTGGACACTCCGGCCCGCTCATTGAATTTATTGGCGGATGTTGGGGCAGCGCGGATAAGCGCCATAAAATGTACAATAGCTGAGGCCAAATAAAACGCAACAAACGCTCGAAATTTTATTTATTTCTTTTCAGCAGTGTCCCACCTCTCCACCGATCCCGTCCAGGATATATGTTTGTATGTCTTGTGTGGGTTAAGCACGCCTCGGCTACAAATTAAAAATTTGTCGTTTCCAGCGAATTTCGGCACAAGGGCCAGCAGGAAGTCACTCAGGCAGCCACCTCGTGTCCTTGTAAATGAAAAAAAAGAAAACAGAACAAAATCCACTGAGAAACTACACAAAATTCTTTAAAATAATATTACGTACATATGTGGACTTGCTGGACTTAAGATACAAACAGATTAAAATTAAACATGTTTCTATTTATTTAATTTTGAGTTAGCTCTTTTTTTCTCCCCTAAAATGTGTCTTTATTAAATATTCAAAGCAAAACGGGCAGAACTGGTAGGTAGCACAGTGTAATTTTGGTTTTCTACATTTTTTCTCTATGTCCTTCAGGCAGTGCCCAGTCCATTGAAGCAAGCATATAAGGAAACTTCTCCATCGATGTGGATGTTGCCCTTTTTCGGTTTGTTTGTTTTGCTTTTTTTTCGTCCACTTCCCCGTTCTCGCTGCTCATTTAGGCTCTTTTGTGTTGATGTTGCCAGTGAATTGAGGGGAGCAGTGTGTATAAATTCAGTAAAAAATTAATACAACGCGCAATTATGACCAACAGCGGCAGCGAGTGCCTCTGGTGGCCACTGGAACTGTCAGGAGCAACACGGGCGCGAGAATCGTCAATTACCGCCGACAGGAGTGTGGCCACAGGAGGGGCGGGAAGGCGAGCGGGGAAGGGCGGAAAATGGGAAAACGAGAAAATGGCGAGCATGTGTTTGGCGACGGAAGAGGGGCGCACACATTCGGGAAATTCATTTTATCGCTGCTTAAGAGTTCAATGGGTGATGAACAAATTTTGGGCGGCAATTTTTAACAAATTTAATATCAGATCAGGAAAGGAAGCTAACTTCGGTAAGCCAATGTTTATAAACCCATGCAGATAAATTTATTAAATTTAAAATGTATTACTATAATTAAATAAAAGTCATATATACTATATTTTAATGCGATATCCTTAAAAATAACGAAAATCCTTTAATTTGATTTAAAATCTGCTGTAATAATCATATAAAATAAGCATATATGAACTTCCACTTGGATATCTTCAAAAATAGGATATCCATAGATTGAAAAATGTCAGGTACGTACATATCTATACATAGTATATGTATAATAACTGATTCCATAAAAATAAGTCATTAAGGTTAGCACATTAAATTGAATTCATTTAACTATGAATAGAGCGAACGAACAAGAATGCTCCACCCTGTTACCATACAGTGTCTAATTACCGCCATGACAAAACAAATATATTAAAATAAATAATACCCTGCAAGGGTATAAAAATAAACACAATATTTTTTCAGAAACGGGTGACCGGAAATTATCGCATAAAATGCAACATGATGCAACTGTATGGGGATGCATTTAATCATAACAATGGATCAGCAATATAAAAATAAAATCTTAGGTAAGGGCAATGGAAAAAGAAAAATAATAAATTGATTAACAGAATTTGATGTCGGAACAGGCAACACCATCTGCGAAGTGTGAGTTACAATAATTTTTAAGTCGAACTCTACCTATTGAAACCAGTTGACAGACGACGAGTAAGTCAGATGACGAAGAAAAGAAAATATTCTTTAAAAAAATATGCAAAATAAAACAAGAGCACATAGAAAGCACAAATGAAAATAAGAAAATAAAATCAATTCAGACGTCTCTTGTTTTGGAGTCAATTAATGTACTGAACATTCTCTAATGACAACTGGGCTGTACTAATGTAGCTTTATGTCAGTGAAGGTTTCATTGAAGCACAAAAAAAGACAAATATACATGCTGCTTGCTTGAGATTTTTTTAGGTTACAGAGGTAAGGTCACACTTCTTTTTAATTCAGGTTCCGTAAAATGTAACAAATATTGCTTGTAGATGAATAAAATAATTTATATATTTTTCTACATTTATTATTTTTTATCTATACATTAATTTATATAAATAAGTCGCTGGGAAACAACCAAGTGTTTTCTTCATTGTTCTCTCGGCCCTGGAAGTTTATAATAAACAGATTCTCTGGAATTTGCTATTCGTTCAGTATTTTATTCCTGTAATTTTTGAGTGGCATTGGTTAATGAATTTCTACGGAAGAAAAAAAGGACATTTTATATTTGTGTTATTAATCTGGTCAGATCGGTCATTTCATAATCAAATTTGATTGCCAGCAAATGTCGAATTTTCTACTCTACAGCTTATAAATTTCTAATTAGCTGAAACCGTGACTGGAAGTCGCTTCCCGGGCGTTGACCGAGACTCAAACTCTAAAATCGAAAAGTAACCATATATTAGAAGCTTCTTCTACGCCAAAAATGTATTTATGTATTATGTATTTAAGTAACAACACAAAGTTTTAAGTTTTAAAGTAAATATGTTGAACAAAACCTCATTTTTGAAATTAAAAATTAAATAGCCGTAAACTCACTATTTCTGTTGAATGCTTAAAGTTCTTAAAGTTTCGTTTTGGGGACATTCCGGAGTTCAAAGTACTTGGCACTGCGTGAGGCACTTTTCACATATCAACAGACCATCTGAAAGTGCCCTGTCCTCCTTTTGTGCTGCCCCGTTGTTATTGGCATTCTGGCTTCGCATTTTGGCACATTGTTTGTTGGAAAAGGACATTTATTTAATTGCCCGATGCTTCGGGGGGGTCATTACAGGAAGTACCCAACCAAAAGGGGGCAGAAACTGGCTGGTCAGACCGAAAACGTCCTGTTTGGACCTGAAAGGAGACTGCAAAAAAAAACCAACACAAGCATATTAAATGCGACAATGGCGCCGACCGGAAGTAAAAATTATGTTGAAACTTTGCTTCTGTGTGTGTGTGTGTGTTCGGGTATGTCTGAATGGTTGTGTGTGGTCATGATGATGTTGCCAGGACTTTGTTTCGGGTTTCTCCTCCGGCCTGCGGTTCATAAAAAGTCAATAAAGCGAGTTTATTTCGCTGGAGTATGTCAACATCACTTCTGCTGACAAGTCATTAAATCAAGCTAAAATTGGAGTGAGGTCCCAACTCCGCCCGTCAACACATTAAATTAAAAAATTAAATAAAACAGAAAATTCTATAATACTAAAAATTGTTTAGCGAGCTAGTTTTGTGGCGGCGCTAATGGACGAGTCCTCTAAAAAAAGGTGGCCAGGCCAGTGAGGTCATCCAATTTTATATCCTTGTGTACGGGATACTCGTGTTAGGATTTTCGATTTAATGTCATATAAATTGTATTTCGCCGTTTGCCAACTTTCGATGTCGCCTGCCAATTTTTACTTGCAAATTAATTCCGAGGCTATGCCAACTTCGATTTGCTTACCAGGAATTGTCTCCTTCAAGTGGAAAAGGAGCAGCAGCAACAGCGGCCGTAAGGAAGACATAAATCTCGCGCATAAATATAAAGTAAGATGCCAAAAGGCGAAGACATTTAGCAATTTCAAAGTGAAATAAATCTGCGCAACTCTCTGCGACTTGTTAAACTTGCATATGCGATGTGCCTGCCATTTTTCGCCCCTTGCCTCCGCTTTGCATTGTGTAAATTGTAGCGCAAAACTTTCTGGCTTTCTGAGAAATGGCGGCATTATTAAAGTCAGAGCTACAACTGCACTGGAATTGCCAGCAACATCCTTGGTTTTTAGCATATTTTTCATTTTTTTTTCAGACTGCTTTGGATATTTTTTCTTGGGTCCTGGTTTTTGTTGTCCATTAGCAATTTAGAATTCGCATTCGGAGGTTACACAGGTGCACAGTTCAGCGAGTGGATTTTTCTGCTGGAAAATGCGAAACATTTTTCAAGTACACAAGAAGAAAATATATTAATGAAATTATTTAATTGAAAAGTTATATCTAATGCTTATTTATATAAATTACATT